>PNEQ01112870.1:0-37855 GCA_003012365.1 Medauroidea extradentata
ATGAAGTTCTAAAAAAATATAATACACATTCATTAAAAGAAAGAAGAGTTGCTATGGATGCATTATTTATTTTGAAATGTTTTTTTGCAATATTTGATTATACTGAGATCCACAAGTCATTATCCCTGAAAATTCCAAATTATAGAAGTAGAAACTTTTTTATTTTCTGTTCTGGTAAATCTGGAAGAGTAATTGAACGATGTACTAAACATGTCAACAAAATTTGTTTATCTTTTGATCCATTTAATGAAAAATCATTTTGTCTCAAAACATTGTTAGATGTAATCCGTTAGAAGTTGATCCAGTAGCAAATATTTTATAATGACTTCTGTTCTGCCGCAGTAAGTTAATTTGATGAAATAATTTACTTACGCTATAATCTTATTACTGTAGATATCGCTTGGTTTATTATTCCTCACGGAATTAATATGTTTAATCACCTGTCTTGTGTTGTTGTGTTGTGTTGTCTTGTGTTGTTATGTTTTGTGCTTTTTTGTTTTATAATGTAGTGCCTTCCTGGTGTGGTCTAATAAGACTGTTTGGCAGGCACTTTAATATTTTTGTAAATAAATAAATAAATAAAATAAATAAATATTGTTTGATTTAAATAGGAATATGCACGGAACTATATTGCGCAATTTCGCTGCCAGCCATACAAGCTGTAAGGAAACTATAGTTAATGTTTAATTATATTCAGCAACGGCTAGTGATGATTTTCAAAGGTTAAATTTTCAGTACTCACTTTATCTTGAACGACCTATATCGTATTTATATACAACGCCCTCTGAATGGTCCAGGCACGTGGTTTAAGTGTCGTTCTTAGTTACAAAAATGAAGGATTAAAACCATTTTTTTGCGGTAGAGAGTAAATGGGTTGTTAAAAGTAACGCGAGACGTAGTTACGGTATCGGGCATGTAACGTACCGCGTAAACGTAAACTAACTGCAGCACGCCGCACGAGAAGTAATCTCGCGTTATGGTACGAGATACAGCGTGATTTCCGTTTGTTGTGGTTAAGAAGGAAGAGCAAGTGTGCCGTACTACATGAAGGTAGGGGTATTTAGGAGTGGTGGGGGGAGCTACCAAGAGGTCGGTAACCCCCGGTGGTATCTACAGACCACCCTCTCGCCAGTCCAGCCGTTAACTTCAACCCCTACCCCTTAACAAACCACCACCCCTACACAGTCCCCCAGTTAATTATTAAGCCCGTGCCGTCATCTCGCCATTAGCCTGGCCCCGTATCAAACATTCAGAGTTGCCCGCCTCGCGCAGCCCTAGGCCGTTCTCGTAAAATTTTACACCCCTGCCCTTATATCGCATCACCAGTCCTGAAACTTTTACGCCATACACATTTATTTTCCCGACGGAAAAAATATACACATGGTTATCTCTTACAGTTTTGTGGTTGACATGGGACTGATATGATGAATCTTATCTTTTATACGTACATACACACGAACACACATGCCTACGTATGCATAGAACATATACAGAGTCTATATATGTAATATATATATATATACATATATATGTTTATATATGTATATATATGTAATATATATATACATATATATGTTTATATATGTATATATACATATACATTTGTGGGTGTTGTGTATAAAAATATTTTCTTAGGCAAGTAACTCAAAAACCTTATGCTGAATTTTACATTTATCAGAAGTTTTTAACAGGTTTATTTGAAAATTTCTACAACTTACCTAATTACCTTAACTTGCATAATGCACTTACTTTTCTAAATAAGTAATGTTTAACTATATAGCACCTAAAAATACAATTTAAAATCAAAATTCTGCCTTGTATTTTAATAAATTCAACGTGATTCTTACTAACGATTCTGTAAAAAAAAATCAGAATCGAAAACTATAATGAAGAGGCAGTAAGTAACTGCCCTCGCTCTTAGTTATCATACAAAAATTAGTACATTCTGCACGAATAGTGACACGAGCTCTTACGGACATGGCAAGCAGAGGTGATGTTAGCAGGGACACAGGGAAACACAACCCCTCCCCCTCAATAACTTGCATTTTATTATTTTCAGTGTGTTTTTTTATAGGGTAATTTGGCAGAACTTACTCATTTTATTCCTTTATGTGATTTGTATCAATATATTTAGTATTATTTTATGTTAACGTAATTCGTTGTCTTCGAATCAGGAAGTATACATCATTTTATAGTGTGCAAAAAAATAGTTTTTTTCCCTCCCCCCTTCCCCTTCCACAACAATCATATGAGGTTGATCCTACTACTAGTTAGGAATCTCGTTGTTGTTAGTTTGGTAAGGGAAAATTATTGCCGCTAGTTGCGTTGATATCGTGTTGGTGCTTGTGGAGAAAACTTTTTTCGGCAATGTTGGGTTTTACACCTGAATTCCTTAAGCGACAGCGTGAAATATTCTCCTTACCTATACCGACGTCACTATCGGTTAGGAGTGTGTCTTGTCAAACTTGTCCGTAGTAAATTCGATTTTCTTCCTAACATTTAGCAGAATTATCCTTAGGCCTACCCCATAAATCCAAAGCTTACGACGCCACTGCAGCGGGTACTAGATTAGTCGTTTACTAAAGCTCACGATGACAGGGTAGGTAAGACAAAATTCCAGCGTCCATTTCACACGAGGTAACCCCAGTAGAATTTACCCGTGACCAAATGATCACCTCAACAACTTCTCACTCACCCTGTCCTTGAGCAAGGCAAGCGGCTGTTAGGAGATGTAAGTCGTCATTTGGCGTGTATAAGATTGCACTGCGTTCAAAATGTCAAAGAAATGAGCACGAAACTAATGTTACGCGCAATATACATAAACTAACGTGTCAAGACTGAACTGCGGACATTGAATTTGATTGAACTATTTAACACGTAGAAGATATGTTTACAGAGAAAAAAGTTTGCTGCAGTCAAACATACGTAGCTACACAAGTACACATTTTAGCCAGCAAAGTTTTAGTTGGCTGGAAAAATCTATGAAACACGTTAAAAATTGGTTATGATCTAACAAAATAGATGCAGAACAGAAATGTACCCTCCTGCTGAGGGAACAAAATCAGCCAGGTAACCATATGTTCAAATTATGCAACGTTTACTCGGTTGTTTGACCATGTATACCAACATACATTATGTCCGAAAATGAATGTGCTTCAAAAAATGGTAACTTAGCCCCGTTGCGTCATAGAGTAACAATGTTTGCACAAAATGCATGATTTAAGCAAACGTTGCACTTGCACTCATCCTCGGCTGCACGTCTGTCGATCATAAAACAAAAAAAACAAAATTGTACATTCATTTTCGGACAGCCTGTGCACGGTTGACTGTACCAAACATTATTTCTCTTTGTAAGTTTTTTTATTACCACTGTATTAAAACACAGAACAACGTTAAATACGTTAATCATGATCCTGATAATCGACAAAACCTGATCAACTGACTAAAAATCTTACCCTTTGTTTAGTTTGATAAGCTTGTTTTTTTTGTTTATTTATATGGAAGAATGCTCCCAAGTGCTTTAGGCTCTTTAAAAGTGTGGAAACTGCACAATAAATATAATTTTGGCATACAGAACTATATATTTACACATCATAATGTTACAAGGTTTTTTATGGAATCCAACAGTACAATTATTTTATGGTCAACATACAGTAAAAATACTTTCGTTACCCCAACTATCTTCACTAAAAGTTTTCACTTAAATTATCTTACGATGTGGACTTCCTGTTCCCTTATTTCCTGTCTCGTTCCCATCTATCTATCCTTCCTTCCAATAGTTATTTGTGCTGAACACTAACACAATTTTTGTTACCATTACTCTAAAAAAATTGTACAGTGGCTTATATTTAAACAAAAATTTTGTTGTAGCAACGAAAATGATTTTAGAAACTAAAGAAGTATTTTAGACATACGCCATTGCAGCAAATAGTGTTCAAAGAAAACTAGAGAATACACACAAATAATATGACAAGTAAGAAAAAACAAAATGACTTTATTTGCAACTAGTTTTCTGTGACATACTATTTTCTGCAACGGCGTTTGTCCAAAATACTTCTTTAGTTTGTAACTTGCTCCCATTGCTAGAATCGTTCAAAAATAAAGAATGTGGTTTTTACTGTGCAGTTACTGGTAATAATTGATAGTTTTTTATTAATTAATAATGTGACATTTGATGTGAAATTTAGTTTTTAGTTGCTTAACCTCTCAGTGTATCTGAGAAACATGTATTTTGTTCGCATTGAAGTCTGATAAATCATGCACGATGACTAAATTACTTAATTAATAGTTGGTACTGGTGCTCGCAGGTTCCACAACGGGCCTCGGAAGCTGAGCGAGCTGATGCGAGCCAGCATGGCCGCCGACCCTGTGGCCCCGGTGCTGTGGGAGCCGCATCTGACGGCGCTCGACCGGCGCGTCAAGATCATGCTGCAAGGCGTGCGCGACTGCATCGCCAAGGACGACGCCGTCGAAGCGGTGGTGCAGGACGACGCCGCCGCCCCCTCGTAGCGTCCACCCCCTGCCGCCGCCCCCTTTGCCTACCTGGGCCGTAACTCACTGCATCAATAATGAACATGGAATTCGAACGTAAATCGTGACGGGGACCCGCTCCGATTCACGGTAGGTTTGACACTTTTGAAACTCCCGCCTGCTTTCTGCTGTTCGCTGTATCCTTCCGCCGCGTGAGTCTAGTGACAAGTGTCCATGCGCCGAACTCGTTTCAGGAAAAAAGTGCATGGCTGAATGAGCCATCCATTTATACGGCCTAACGTATTTGTATTTAAAATCAAAATACTTCCGTGATAAAACATTTCCCAATTAGGCTATGCGAATTTTATTGTTGTTTAGCTGGCACGGTATACTTTTTGGATGTATCGAAACCCTCTTCTTGTATAAACAAAATCTAATTATATATTTGACAACCCTATAAACGTTATGTTCAAATATTTATAGCTCACACATGAAAACTATTCGAAATGTGAAGCTCAATTTTATTACCATTGTCCATAAATCGTTTGCTCTAGGTAAGTTTTTTTCTCTTTACTCGAAACCTGAACATGTCCCTATTTAATTAATTATATGACTTACAAGTTTAGAAAATGAGGAGTCGTATTTCGTCGTCTGATAGCCTAACATTTATGTAACGGGTCACGGGGTTATAATCCATTTAAAAACTATATACAGTTGATTAGAAGGTATATATTCGGTTTCAAAGGTGTCAAATTTGACCGTGAATCAGTTTTTTTTATCACCTCACTGAATAAATTACTCTCTGTAACTCGTGAGACTTTCTGTGATCTGGACACTTTCCAGGAGTCCTCTCTCTTTCTCCGCTTTATTCGACGCTGTATTGTTTTGGAACGCGCATTTGAACGCGCATATCTTCGCGGCATATCTTAACCGCCACCAAGTGTCTTTCTGAACACTGAAGCTCAAGGCATAAGCTAGACTTGAAGATAGAACATTTCATATAACCGCCTATAAAAAAAAGTGTTACCAAGTAAATGCTAAACGTCAAAGGACTGTTCCTAAACTTTAAAAAATATTTTATGTAAAGTGCGGTTTTCAGTTGTAAAACATTTTAGTGTGTGTAAGAAATACTTTTTTTGTTCGTATTCAAGTCTGATTAAGTAGGTTCTGTGTGAAGAGACTGAATTATAATTTAATGCTCTATAATTTAAAACAACGCCTATGGCTAATTTTAAAATTTAAAACTATACTGCTGTATTTTTAGGATTTTTTTTTGTTTAAACAGAGGCACACAATTGGAAGAGTAGGATATTTGCACCGACTGCATGTTATTATAGTTATTTTGATATGTCAACACAAACTGTTTAAAACTATTGGTTCTCCCAGATACGTATATGCATTAAAATGCTGTGCATATAAATTTTTAGTGATGCATTTAATCAGTTCCTTGATTATATTCTGGTTGTCATGTGTGCCCTACAACGTGATGTAAGCAAAATATTAAAACAGAGTTAGGAAATATTTGCAATGTAAAATGGCCTATTTAAAAAAACTCATGAAGTATTTTATTTATATACTATATGGCATTCTCTCTGAGATTGACTTTCGCACCGATGGATGCAGTTACTTTAAGAAGGCATCGTGATACATAAATCAATGCTAAGTGCATAGTACATTTACTTGAGATGGCGGGATTTTCGATGCTCGGGTGAAAATAACAAAAAAAAAAAAAAAATCTAGAAGTAAGTTTTTGAGCAAATATTTGGACCGGAGTACGTTATCTGGGGGAAAATACCTGACATCGTACTATCGTACGATTTAATCTGGTGCAAGAAATTACGCTAAATAAAGGCCATATTCTGGCAAATTAATAGTTATAAAATTTGACAAAATCTGATACCTGTGATTGCTCTTTTTTGTTGATTTTCAAGAACTTAAAGAGTTTTTATCGTTACTTTGTCCCCCATGTCGTCGTTTAATTGAAATAAATATTTGTTTTGGGTCAAAACGTTTTTAGTTTTATTTACCGCAAGTGTTATTTTCATTAAATAATTTAATTCAAAATGTTTTAATACAATGCCGGAGTTTAAAATATACACGATTGTGAATGCTCAACGGTAGCGCTATGTTAATCTTTACCGTGATTTTCTTACAATTATCCTGAAGACTTCATTAAAACGAACTGACCATTGCTTGGGGCAGTTGTTTTCTTGTAACATACATAGGCGCTGTTATGTGGGTTTGACTCTTGTAACCACGTATTTCTGGCGAGAAGTGTTGAAAAATACAGTGAAAATACGCGAAAAGAATAATATTTGTGTGGCCAATCAAATATGGAGTTCTTTATGTCGTAAATTGCAGAGTTACTGAACAATGTATGTAGTCCGGAGAGATTTTGAGCCTGTTTAATAGACAAATACGTTGGATAAACTATAATTCTTTTGTAAGTGTACAAAATCAGATATTTTAAGAAGGCAATATAATTGTGTGTAAGTTACTCAGGTCATTTTTAAATACACACATGTTCTTTTTAAAGTTCTGTACTAGATCATCATATTAAAACAATGAAGGAATTAAAATTCCGAATCTAAAATACGA
Organism: Medauroidea extradentata; assembly: GCA_003012365.1. NCBI lineage: Eukaryota > Metazoa > Arthropoda > Insecta > Phasmatodea > Phasmatidae > Medauroidea > Medauroidea extradentata. The sequence goes on from PNEQ01112870.1 coordinate 7,069, forward strand.
AATAAATCGTGAGATACTAGGGGAACATGGGAAACATTTGTTTCAGGAATATTAGTTATTGAAATTTAACAACAGTTTATTTGGAGACATACTGTTACCGTATTTTTTACAGGTATTTATTTTTCCGCGTTGAGTTGCTTTGAAAACATTTCATTAGTCGTAGTTTATCTGATTGACATTGGATAATAACATGTAAGAATAGTGATTTGGGCGGTACGCATGACACTTCAGTTCTGTTTCGAATCAGCATGTATTTAGTCACATTTTATTCTTGCCGAGAAACTGTGAACTGCTATTGATATTTTGAGTTGGAATAAGACAAGAAACGAGCAAAAATACAGCTCGGAATGTTGTTGCTGTCGTAGTAATTTTGGCAACATCTGAATTTTAGAACAGGAAGTATTAACATGTTCTTCAGTTATAGCACGTACGTCTTAATTATTTGTAACAATTTTTTTTGCCGATAGTGGTTTTTGGTTATATTAACTTCAGAAGTTTTTCGTGGATGAAAAATTTCTAGTTCCGATTAACTTTGGACCTTTGAATTTCTTCAGGTGGTGAAAACATTGTATGGTATTAATAGTAAACGTTACTTCACTATCTCCTGTGAAGTTATTCGCGTCATAAAATTGCGAAATCTTCCATTAAATGGCCACCAATGCATATGATTTGCAAAGACTTTGAGATACACACCGTCAATATAGAGTCATGCAATTAATTGAATCGTTAGTCGACAAATGAAGAATTTCGCATGCTGGATGCATGGATATATTTCATCTTAAACGTATCTTTATTACTCCGCATGCTACTTTATAATTCGTTGTTATACTGCTGGCTAATCGTAACCGTTAATATTTTCTGGTCTTGTTGTCGGTCTTCTCCGACGACATTGTACGGCCATGGCGTATGTCTAGAACAATTTGTTTCATCATGAATTCCCATTGCAAGAAACTTTCAAAGAAATTATGTAACCGTTAAGCAACACAACGTATATATTTTTGATGTCGGCATTTTTGTTAACAATATAAATATACGTATTTTTGTTCATTTTAATATTTTTAATGGTTTGCACTCTAGTACAGAAAAAGTGAAGCTTACGTAGCCAAAACTAATTTGAAATCCATTGCGTTTAAAATGAAATTTTATAAATTCTACGCGTGACCTGAATTATATATAATGTTTACACTCTAAAATTACTTTCTTCGGCACAACACAAATTTGATTTTAATATGAACCGTAGAAAAGTAGCTTTGCCGCAAAGAAAATTTTTCTTTAAAGTATGGAGAAATATCTACAGAAAATTGTGCTGCTAAGATATTAATTCCTTGTAATGTTTTTGGTAGAGTTAGTTACAGCTCTTTAAAACTCAAGCTTTATGTTGGAAACAATAACTTCTGCAAAGAAAATAAAACACATTATTTTACTTCACATTTCAAACAAATTTTTTTCTTTGTGGCAAAACTACTTCTTTTCAGTGTTACGTATTCAAACAAAACTTATGTTGTGACAAAAAAATGAGTGTTTTTATAATGTACATTTATAAAACTACAGTAAAGTTAACGTTTTATGTTAATCGTTTAGTAAATTTTGGCCATAGCTTTGGCCTGCCTTCTTCGTGGACAATTGCGCTAGGCGTTATTTTTGTACTGTCAAATGGGTCAGTTATATGTTATGATTTAATGTAACAATGCCAGTTTATAAATACTTCTCATGCTATATGTATCATAAATGCCAATGTTCTTTGTTCAGATAATTTGGCTGCGTGTATATCATTTTAATGTTTAAAAATATTTGGGTGAGTATTACGGCTTTCACAGATCTTCTATTTATTTAGAACCGTGAAAGCGATTAAAATTAATGTAACGAACTTATTTCAACCCGCATTCAGATGTATTTACGTATGTTGTATATTGTTTGTATGTTACTATATAATAAGATATCAATACGTCTGTGTTTATACAATTAGTAGTTTTGCTTTTTGTGGCAAAGAAGGGAGTTGGGTTTACCCAAGAGTTTTGGTGTTTACAAGTACAGTGGTACACTGAAAAGATGCTCAAAGATATACAGTGCTTAGTAGATAATGGTATCATGTTATATAAAATGGGTTGTGACCAAATCAAAACTAACAACTGAAAATCGTATGGGTTATGTGAAATAAAATATTATTTTTATGTATAGCCCACAGAATCACTTGATCTATTTTATTCATAAATTTTATTTATGGCAGCACAAAAATGTCCAAGAATATAGTAGCGAAGTACTATTGTCTAGCTGCAAAAAAATTTGCCTTTGTTTTATAAGGTTTCGAGTTTGACTCAAACAATGTTCTAACAACTATTCTAACAACGGTAATGCCGTATTTCTAGTCATGTTTGCTAACGATTTTAATATTGCGGGCGTGCCCGTGTTTCGCGAACACTGTTAACAATTGTTCGTGAATCTTCACTTCGTATTTTTATCAAGTGGGCGTTGGGGTAAATATTCTTTTGTCTCTAAAAACCTGTGGATTTCTTTCATTCTGTAGGGTTAGTAATCTTTAAAATTGTTATAACTCAAAAAGCAAACGGGGCATTTGATTTTTTATTACATTAGGCGTTTTTCTAAACATTTTGCTATACAATTTTTTATGGCTTCAAACGACGTTAGCGAGACATGGGAAGTAAATAAATAAGACTGTACCAAGTTTTTCGATAAGAATAGTCTTTAAACACTTTGCTTGCTTAGCGGTCACACATTTACATAGTACCAATATTGTGTCTTCTGCATCGCTGCTCTGATGTAATGTGACTATGACACGATACTAAGTGAAATTTCTGAACCTGTTCACCAACTAGGACACAATTTTCAAAAAATAGGATCAGGCTGCAAGGATAAATTTAAAATATGCTTCAGGGGTTAAATGAACTAGCCAAGCTCTTGAGAAGCACTTGTCTATATTTAAAGTGAACGGAGTTTAGGCCTTCATTTGATTTGCGTAAAAAATACGTGTACACCGTTTTGTCCCGCAAAACACAAAACAAATTTATCGTAATTTTGATACAAGCTCGTTGTTTATGTTTCGGTAAACCATTTACTGTGGAGACGTAGGGGTTGTTGGAAGTTGAAACATTTTTCTGAGCGTATAATATTGAATTATTTGCCTGATTTCTGAGTAGCAAGAGCTCTTATTTTAGCTGAACCGTTAATTTATTGATAAAAATAATTGTAAGTCCTGTGTGTTTCGAGTCGAAGCCAATCGCGTGACATTATATAAAAACTTGGTGTATGTTTTGTTTTTTAATGACTAATATAATTGTTTGTTTAACGTTGTTTGGTTTGTATATCACTGATGCCAATCCACATTAGGAAACTCACTACTTGTATATCGTTTATAGAAATAGGTCAAGTGGTTTTCCCGTGGGTCAAACTATGACTTGTTGGTCAATTGGCAACATACTGTCAGCAACGAAAATTCCCGGTAATACGTACGTTTATAAACATTGGAAGACAGTGGATGCTTAGTAGCAATTGATAACACTTAAATGTGTATAGTTTTGTGCTTTCTGTATGAGTGGTAAGCAAGGCGATACCAGTGGACTTATTACTGATACTCTGCTGAGGTGATCATGAAAAGGACAACTGTACCAAGTACCGAACATCAGACAACACGGATATAAAACATATTGCATTGGACTCTGGAAATCAGGTTTATTTTCGTGTGTAGTGCCAAAAAAAATGTTTTTTTCTAAAGCGGCGTTAAAACAGTGCCGAATATTATACACCATCTGTTACTATGTTTTAGTTCCTAAAGTTAAAAATAATATATATATATTTATGTTGTATTATATTATTTACAGGACATGTATGCTACGTGTATGCTAGTCTCCGCTTATAATTCGGCGATTAAGATTTACTGGAATCCAAATGTGATCTGACTCAAACTAGGTTACCAAATCATGTGGCATCACTATACATCAGCGCATTGTGAATTGAGTTGATTGTATACGCAATTTTGCAGCTGTAAATATGTGTACAGTGTAATGTATTTACAATGAATAAAAAACCGCCGTGTGTGTAATCTGTTTCACAAAATTAAATGCGGCATGATGATGTATTTGTGTTTAATTATTTTATCACTATTTAGTTTGTAATTATTCCAGACATAGAGCTGAAAATTTAAGACATAAAATACAGCACTTTCTATAATGTGTTCATCAGATAATATAAGAATAAGGACATGAGACTTCCAACTCTCTCGTTTGCATATTATAATTGAATCAGGAATTTGCGAAAGGAACCAAGTCCAGGTGAGTAGATTGCTGGGTAACAACAAAAAAACTTACTATAGTGGATCTGGGAGTGAAATAGGTAATCAATAATGGATAACTTGAAAGTATAGTGTGTGTGGAATAATATCAAACATAACTGAAATAGACATGCATTTATATTTTATTTTATAGAAATTAATAATGTTATTGGAATTGATACTTTTTAAAAAATAAGTAGCGGTTTTTTTAACAATGGCACATAAAACATAATGCTTTGAGTGTATTTTAGTGCAATATTGGTATATTCTAGTGAAAAACGAATAAAATGATACATACAAACATATTTTGCAAACACAACACTACCCAGTACCGTTTACCCATAAAGCAGTGTTATGTATTACACTATCAGAGAAAGCATAACGTATTTGGTGTAGATTATTGGAACCTAAGTATTTGCTAGTTAAAAAAAACTACTAAGCAACATTGAAAATTGTAATTCAACTACAATCATGTAAGTCATAAACAAAACAATGCGCTACTGGCACATTCATGGGCTAGTCGGTTTAACGTATTTCTTGTATAGGACTGGGTTTCTTTTGCTGCTGACAGCCAAGAAAATGCTTTGGAGAGTCGAAATCTCGTATAACCTGAATTTGCTCAAAAAGTGGAATTGGTCCCGTTTGCAAATTCCCTATTCAATTATGAGAAATAGGCGTAAAACTGAGGCATAGTATGTCGGATAGTTATTTTTAATATGCTTATAATGAATGTCCTCGTACATAATAGGGGCAGTATTTGTAAACTTGTATAGCATAATCCAAAAATATTTAACGAGTTGTGATAAAATGATACATACAGATATGAACGATGTCAGATTTTTCCTCCGATAAAATGGCAGGGCAATGGCAAAATACAAGACTATAATTATCATGAAATCAGCTATTAAGTAGGCACAGATCTACGGGCCACATAGCTGTTTATAGAGAAATCAGCGTTATATAATGTACTTTAAAAAATAAAATACTGACACACTAAGTTCGTAAAAGTTTCACAATCAATTTCAGTATCATTCACGTAACTACTTTATTCACTAGAAATTAAGTTTCCCCAAAACTTTATTTCACTGGGGCCAATGAAATATTTTCTTGTCAATCGTTATAATTTTTTTTTAACATAGCGGCTTTTTTCTGGTTGATAAAAGTCGGCATTTTTGCTATTCGATATTTTTAACAGAAAAAAAGTGTCATTTCAAGAACATAGTTATTCGCAACTGTCAATTGGTTAAACGGCTACTCTAGAATTTGTATATAAAGAAGCTACGTTTAAGTGATCTACACGTTTTTTACAGTTCGGTTCTAATTTCTTGAAGACCAGCTCTTAAGCAACTAATAAACCCTCAAGGATTTCAGGTTCGAACCACCAGGGCGTCGACAAATGTGATTTTAAGATAATCACCACATCTACCAGAGACGAAATAAATCAGCTGCAGAAAAAAAACATTCTCTCATTTTATCATTTTAGTTTTACATCATTACAAGAGCCGTAAGTTTAGCGCAAAAAGATTTTTGCAAAATTTTTGTCGTTCACACTAGCAGCTCTGCTTCATGGTTATTGGCAGCGTGTCTTTGTTCAGAAACGTCTCTTATTTGAATCCACCAGTTGTAATAGGATCATTGTGACATCATACGACTATGATTTATCGGTAGAAACCCAATACAAATGAGAGTCGAAACATCTTACCACTAACCGTGAAGAAGAGCTGCAGATATTCACATAAGGTACAATATTTAAACCAAACGGTAAAAAAAATCTCTTCGTCACGAAATCGTAGCACTAATCATCAGGCTTTTCCAAAAATACTACTGCTATCAGGACACTTCCTATGATTCAGTGTGCATGTTTTACAAGCCAAGCCGTCTATAAACTAGCGAGACAGGCAATGCATTCGTTTACCGTAGAAGACTAGTTTTCAAGGTCACTAGACGGCTTGGCTTGCATAGAGACACAGACGAGACGAAATACGAGAAGAAGAATTACGAGAGGCAACGGGGTTGTGATGAAGTGCGCCTGCCGTAGCTGGAAATACGGGGTCTCAAAGAGTTTACTGACTTGCCGCTAGGGGTGCTCTTTGTCAGTACACAGCAACGCGACGGTAGCGACTGCAATGGCGAGGCAATGAACTCGCTGTAAACAGTGTAGAAAAGTTAAGGCTGTGTCCGAATTCAAGTTTGTACTTTCGTAGATGTGGCTTTGTACACTTTACTTGTCATTTCTCAATACTTGACGAATTGATCTTAAAATGACTTATTTTCTGTTATGGAATTACATACGTATCTATTGCCAGTATCGAGCCAGTCGTTTAATGATAACAGACATTGTCGCGCCAAAATTTGAATTACACGTATGGCACTCGAAGTAAAGTTTTGACATAGGTAATCCTCAGGCGCTAACCAAAGGCACAATACAAAAATAAATAACTGCAGTCTAACATACAAGAAGAACTGTGATGGGATATACTTACAAACAATGTAGCCATACGAAATTACGACGCTGGTATCATAACCTACAAACTGAAGTTAAACCTTTTCAAAATGACGACCACACCAGAACTACAAGGACGCGAGAAGGACCCAGAAGTAAAGACATTCGTTTTCTTGAGCATCCTTGAGCAGTTTCATCCTTTACTTCCAATTCGGACAGTCCTTGTGATGTCATTTCCGGAGACAAGTATGCTCAAGTAAGGACTTCAGGTGAATCCGGACACGGTCTAAGGGGGATCAGTAACAGTCATGTTGGAATAATGGAACTTCTGCATTTAATTTGGCCTACAAGTTTTCGAAAATGCTTTATGTTTCGACAAGGCAGAGATAATAATTTATGATGTTGTATACTATTAGAATTGCTTGTACTTTACACGTGATTATCCGAAGAAAAAAAATGAAATGCATTTCTTCGTTCGGAAGGTTACTAGTCAAAAAATAATTAAGTGAAAGTGTGACCTTTTGAAAACGCTTAAGAAGGCAACATATGTAACATGTCAGACGATAAATATTGATAAGTATCATTGTATAGAACTTAAAACGAAAAACTGAAGAGTTAAAAAATGGCAGGTACTGACCCCTTCTCGACCATCTACCATACTCTCTGGTAGTGAGATAACGCCTTGTACTTATGCCACGCGCTTTGCAGAGCCGTAGAGCGTGCCATTGTGTATGAGATAAGCAGGCGGCGAAGGATCACACCAACATGATATTCGTGACTTCGATGACAGAAAAGCAACACTTCTTCAGCAGAAACAAAGCAGCGTCGAGGAAACCAGGCAACCAAGGTTAGTTTGTCCAAGCAGTCTTGAGAGATTAGCTGTGACATCAGATTCGTTTTTAAGTCTGCGATTGCTCCTCTATTTAGAGCTATGCGGTAAAAGAAAAAAACGGTAATCAAATTAATAAATGAGGTTAACAAAAACTAGGCAGAGTTTAAAAAAAATATACAGTAGCATACGTGAATAGGTAAAATAGCTCGAGCAACAAATGAAAAAAAAAAAAAAATGAAAATATTTTCTGAATATAAAAAATAAAACGAAGGAAGTTATTCACCCCAGAAAAAAATATAAAATTATTAAAATGATTAAATTTTTAGCAGGGTCAATGTGAGCACATCAGCATTCGTAAAATTTACTGCGATATTGAGGGAATTTGAAAGAACTAAATTACATAGAATAACTGTAACAATTCATGTAAAGATAGTGTGAGTGAGGAGTCAATTTCCAAAGCGTCTATAGTCGACATTCAGTATGTTAATGAAAGTATGTTATAAACCTTCCGAGTTGATTCCTTGGAAAACTGTTGAAAGATTAAACGAGGCAAATTTTTGGCTAGCGCAAATATTAAGAGAGAAATGCGCGATTGAAAATTGAAATTGAAAACCAACAATTATTAAGCTAATCAAAAGTAAAGAGTGTTAAATAATGCATTTCCGAGTGCGGATTAGTAGGTCTGCAATCTGTGGAAAAAATGGTTTCGAATAACTTTCAGCTTCATTAGTTAATCGTGAGGGCCAAGTTTTCTATTTTTGCATATCATTTTTACTATAGCTTTTTTTTACTACAAAATGACACAGTTTGTAGCACCAGGCCACAGTGAACAAAAATGGTCGCATAGTTGAAAAACCATTAAGTTAACAATTTTCGAGAAAACGGAAAATACGTAGAACATGTAAAGCCTTAAGGGTAGGCAACGCGCGATACACAAGCCAAATATTTGCGTAACTATTTTACCTCATTCGTCAAAGGGAATCATCTTGCATTGTTTGTACCATACTCTCATTAACTCTGTATTGGAAGTATTTTTGGGCGTTATATATATATGTATATATATATATATATATATATATATATATATATATATATATATATATATATATATATATATATATATATATGGACCTGAATTCAAAACCGTGCTAACACCAAAATGTATGAAATAGTAATAAAATGTAATATCATTTTCATGTGTATTTAAATCTGTCTTAAATATGTTATTAATTAAAACACAAAATTTTTACTCCGGTTAGTATCATATTGAAACAAGTTTATGGCAAAATTATCTTTCAATATATCGATCTTACCAATCACATTCCCATCGCGTTAACTACGGCTTACATAGCAATCAACGCTTGAGCTAACAAGAATATTTTGCCACCGGAACAAAATACCGTAACACATCTTATTTTGTTGGCCCAAGAAAATATGTATACCGTAGGCAAAGTTCATACGCATGAGAACAAAATATTTGGCTGATGCAAATTTAGTAAGATTTTCATGTACGCAACTGTAAATTTTTCGCGCCAACTAAACCTTAATGATTGTGCAAGCCTTAAAGTCTTAATCACACCTCGAATTATATTAGCAATTTCTGTGAATATTAACGTACTCTCTTAGTATGTGTGTTTAAGGGCGCGGTTCTCCTCAGTTTTCAACGTCTTTATTTATTTTTATATTTGCACCAGATTTTTTTTCTTATTTTAGACATAAATTGTGATCATCTTCCTAGGAAACTATTCTATTTCTTATAGTTTTTGCGTAATGAGTCGTAAACGTCAAAATTTGCACATTGCGGTATTAAGCACGCCACTAAAACCAACTGACATACCAAACCGACAAAATTCGCAGTGTATAACAACGTTGTAGGTTATGATTCGACATATACAAAAACAAAAAATAGAATACTTTTGTATTTAATAAAAAATGCTGAATTTTGAAATGAACATAAAAAATATAACAATTTTTTAGAAATACAAAAAAAAATTTAATTTTTTGTTTTTATATATGTCAAACCATAACCTACAACATTGTTATATAGTGCGCATTTTTTTAGTTTGGTATGTCAGTTGGTTTTAGTGGCGTACTTAAAACCGTAAAGTCCAAATTTTTACGTTTACGACTTATAACGCAAAAACTATGAGAGATACAAAACTTTCCTGAGAGGAAGATTTAATCACAAGTTATGGATAAAATAAGGAAAAAAAATGTCTGGTACACATACAAAAATAAAATAAGACGTTGAAAACCGAGGTGAACTGCACCCTTAAGGTTGCTTTATTAAGGCACTGACAATCCTGATAAAACCATTTTACAAAAACGAAAAAAAAAAAAAAAAAAAAAAAAAAAAAAAAAAAAAAAAAAAAAAAAAAAAAAAAAAAAAAAAAAAAAAAAAAAAAAAAAAAAAAAAAAAAAAAAAAAAACTATAGGCCCTATGTATACAACATTTACTAGAGTTGCTGCCGTATATCCCTGCAAGCTATTTTAATTAGTATTTTTTTTTATAGTTACAATGCAGTTTCTTAAAAAAATTAGCACATATGAAAATGAAATGCCAAAGTAAGGTTGCCATATTATTTACAGGCAATTATAAAATGTCAGGCGTACAGTCATAAGCGTGTATGAGTAATTAACACTAATTAAGTTTCCTTATTTTAAAATAAATACACATTTATTGTGAAAATATTTAAATACATTTTATTCAAAAATTGCTTATGGGGCGGCATTCGTAAAACATTTTGTTTATTTACACATTATATATTTAACAAACTAAATATTTTATTTTCTACTTGAAATTATCACATTCCCGGATTAAATTCCCAGTAAATACAAAGCCTAATTTCTTGGTGAGACATTTGCTGCCATCTTGGACTTATAAAATATTGTTTCCAATTTATTTACGCACATTTGGCCATCATTTGGCGTAGAATCTAGTGCGGTGGACAGTAAAAGTATAACTTTGACGGAATTGTTTCATTAATTTAGCTTGTAGGATAGCAGAAATTTATTTTAAAAAAGTGTTTTGCAACACCGTACATCAAATTAATGAAATAATACGTTAATGGTACATATTTTATACATTTTGCTTAGTCGTATTGTAAGCAATATTGAGGCGAAATGTATAAAAACAAACCGGAAGTAAAGGTTATAAATGAATAAATCCAAAATACCGGCGAGTTCCATCTTAAATTTTGCAGCCGGGCGAATGATCAGGTGGAATAATGGCAACACTGAAATGAGTCGGAGCAGTGGCAACACTGGATTAAGGTGGAGTAGTGGCTACACTGGACTGAGATGTAGAGACGGCAACAACTGAACTAAGATGTAGTAGCGGCAAAACACTCGATCTAGGTGTAGTAGTGGCAATACTGGATTAAGGTGGAGTAGTGGCAACACTTCTTTGAGGTGGAGTAGTGGCTATAATATTAGCTGGCCAGATTTCAACCTGTTAAGGTGTCATGGAAATAGCCTAATGTTCATAGATGTCTCTTCTAGTATGCAGACAGTAGTTTGTTCATTTGTATAATTGTTAGAAAACATTTACGTAATTAACTAATAATTTGTTGTGAACCACGAAGTGTACCGTGGTTCAAACATAAGTTACGACAGATAGGCGTTGGCAAGCAGGCCGCCTGAACAATCACAGTTTCCAGCAAGGGCAACCAGGCCAAGAACTAACAATAACATTTCACACTGCACACAATACGGCAGCGGAACTTCCTACTCCGACAAGGAAAATATGTGCAACGTATGAACTAATATAGGGACGTGTGACGCTGTCGAAGGGTTCTCTCTGCTCCGTATCTACGCCAAGGTCACTGCACTAAGAAGATGCACCAGTGCGTCCAGATACGTTTGCCGTATCCACTGCATCACATCAGCCCCGGCAATATGTTTAAGGTAGGACTCTCGACCTAATAATTCAGTGGCTATTTAACTAATATTACTATAACTTCGTAAAATAGTATTTTAATATTATTCCCTTCGTACTTGAGTTGAATAATGTACCAAATAAAATTATTGGCGTGAGTAAATGAATTTATCACACTTAAAAACGCAGCCCCATTAACAGTTAATAATTTAATAACCCTCATATTGCTGAGCGAGAATATTAAACTGAATGAAACCAAACTTTATTAAGCGTGATATCTGTGTATTCTTTGTTTTATAAAGTATAACAAAATGATAAATAAACCAGATAAATTATTTTATGTAACTTTTAAAACACGTGTGGTGAACTTACAAAGTCTTGAACAAAGATCTACGTACACTGCGTAGCTATGGGAGCGGAGTCTGCCGAGCGACTCACCTCCCTGCAGTTCATGTGCTCCTGATACAACTAGTCCAGATATGAGACATTTGGCGTACGCCGCTGCGCCGGCTGGGAGCGGGTGCGGTCCTAGATCCTCTGTTAGACGTACCAAGAGTGCGTGAAAGGATCTAGGAGGTCCTTATCATCAAAGCTACCTATTTCTGTCGAGGGTTGCCTACCCGCAAGGCTCCATATTTTTTACGTACTTCCCGTTTTCCCGAAAACGGTTCGCTTGAGGGTGTTTCAACAAGGCGATCTATTTGGTTCATTAGGGCCTCATGCTACAAACGATGTCATTTAATAGCCAAAAATACAATGGCATAAAGTCTATACCAAATACAGTTTTAACCAATCTCATACACTAATTAAGGTTAAAGGTATTCGAAACAATTTTTTTTCTTTCTAATTTGCAGATATTATTATTGAAGTACGTCTGAAAATGCATTATTTATTCCTTCTTTATTTCTTTAACGAATGTTCGTTTTCAATTTCAATTTTCAATCGCGAATTTCTCCTCAGAATTGCGCCAGCCAAAAGTTCGCATTAGGAATGTGTAACTTCTCATAATTTATTTTGGGAGGAATGAACTCTTGTATATGACAACGATAACGATGAAGGAAAAACCTTCCTAGTCTTAGTTATGAAATGACTGTTACAACTTCTACAGATAGTGGTTAACATACGTTCCTAAATTTCTACCGGCAAATTAAGGAATACACATCGTAATAATTCTCAGTTTTTTTTTTTTTTTTTTTTTTTTTGCTTCAGAAAAACAGTGCACACTAACAAGAAATCCTTCGGGATGGGACTACTCGCGTTATACTTTTTCAATACTAGAACTTAAACTAAACATGACATTCGCCTCGAATCACTGAAAACGAGATCTGAAATTCGTCGATTGATTCTGAATTTTATGTCTAGATATTTGTATTTAAAAAATAAGCCTTCGAAAGTAAGTTTGGAACTGCTAGATAGATGAGAGGGTTATACGGCCCTTTAACAACAATCTCTTAAGAGCCGATAAGGATGAAATAAATTTCAGGGACAAAACAACAGCCATGCTCGAGCCGGGATTCGAACCCAGAACCTCTCGCTGGAATTGCTAGAACGTTCTATGCTAATGGAGAGTCAAATCGCATTACTCGTCGATGTAATGTAGGAGTTGTTTCAATTATTATGTTTTTCTTCGTCCTACTATGTTCATGCTAAAGTAAAGACGTATTGATTACTTAAGAGTCAAAGAACAATTTTACGCGATTTTCTTTATGAGAAATGATTTACTTGCGAGAAAGTAAAACAAAAATTTAAATTTGAATGTGCAATACAATTGTTACAACGAATTGCTGATATCGCTTGTAAATGAAACATGTCGAAAAAGAACAGTTTATTAAACGAAACCATAGGTTATTGAAATGTTATAATGATAGCGTCGATTAATGTTTTTAAAGTCTAAAACACATCTAAGAAGCCTATAAATTGTATATCAAACATGTTTCTTAGGCCGAAGAGTTATCTATAAATGTTAAAAATGTTTTCTTTGTTGTAGAACCACGCTGAATTAAATTAATGCAAATACGTAGTTTTTAAGTTTGCCTGGTTTATTAACTAAAAAAAAAAGGCTTTCAAAATTATTGGACGTATTAATGTGTCTTCTCATTCTCTAGCGATTGAGGATTGGTAATTGTTTTACTTGTTATTCTGGCACTGCCGAACTTCAAATAACTTAAATTTTTAATTGTTGTATTTAATCATAGGGGTGGGAATAAAATTAAATTGATACTTAAAGACATACTATATTATTTCTGTAGATTTCGGAATGAAGGCTGTGTTCCAAAAGAGGTTAAAACCATTATCGTTTTGTGTAGTTCAAATGTTAATACATTACAGTCTATATAATTTAGTATTTTATACTTGTCAGCAAAACAGGTGCTTCAAAACGTATTGTTCTCCTTTACAGGACCCACAACAGGAGCACAAAAAAAATGCCCCCGTGACAATGGCCGGCTTACTGAGGCCTGATAAAGTGAGGTGATATTTTAACTTGCCCACGCAGCCCGATGTTATCGGTTTTTCGAGTGCGAAACATAGCGTGAAGTTTGTTAACACGCAAGAACACACACAATTAGTAATATTTTAAGCCTCAGATAATGAACGCTTTGCTATCCTCTGGGACACTTTATTTCACCCACTCGCCTGCAGAAGCATTGGCGAACCATGTGTTCTGTAAAACAAGGGCGTCTTCACATATCTACGCTTTTAAAGTTGTACTGTCGAGAAATTTGCTTTTTTCTAACTTTATTTGCCTTTTAGAAACGTGTTAGTTATTTTTAAAAAATACTTTATTTGTAATACGTAACAACGTTGAGACCCTTGTAATAAATATATGGATATGAAAGTTTTTTTTTTTCCAAGCTTATATCCCAAGTGGGACTTCTTGAAACGGACGCTAATAAAGGCACAAAGTAGACCAATAGCGGCATATTTAGCCTACTTTCCTGAGGAAAAAGTAAGCATAAAATTACCTTTCTATCTGTGTGTGTCTGTGTGTAAGTTTGCATGAGTGTGTTCGTGTGTGTGTTCTTCTAAAAACTTTTGAACCAGTAGACCAAATTTAACTAACTTTGTTCACATATAGTACTTAGTAACCTGTCTTGACTTTTGTATATTTCGTTAACGCCATGTTCATAATTTCAAAACGGCGGCCACATTAACATTTTCCGTTCAAGCTAGATATCTAAGGAACGGTAAAATAGAACTACATCTAACTTAATCAAACACTGTATGATGAATTACCTTTTGTATTTCGTTCATTCAGTAGCCATAGTTTCAAAACGGCGGTCATTTTTTTTTTTTTTTAATTTTTATTATGATAATGTCGTATCTGAAAAAAAAATTCATCTAATTTCGTCAAACTCGGCATACACATACCACATACTCAGCTGGCTTTACTATTGTGAATTTCCTCATATTGTATTCGTGTTTTCAAAATGGCGGCTATGTTTGTATTATCATAATTTTATATATCTGAGAAAACATTATTCAGAATTTTATCAAACTTGGTACACATATACTACATGCAAAGCTGTCTTGAATTTTGTGTATTTCATTCATTTTGTATCCATATATCCATTTTGGCGACCTTTTTTATGTTATTACATAGAATGGCATATATAAGGAAATTTTTTTTCCGAATTTCATTCAATTTAGTACACATATGCTACATACTATGCTGACTTTATTTTTATGAATTTTGATAATATTTTGTTCACGTCTTCAAAACGGCGGCCTATTTCAGATTTTTATAATATATGTCTGAGGGAATATCTTCCAGAATTTTATCAAACTTGGCACACATTTGCTACATGCAAAGCTGAGATTACTTTATTGTATTTTGTTCATATTGTGTCCATATTTTCATATTGGCAGTTATTTTAATATCTTTAGCATAGTAAGACGTCTGGGGAAATATTTTTCCCGATTTCATCAAATATAGCAAACTTATACTTCCTAGCAAGTGGACTTGGGTTCTTTGTATTTCGTTCATCCTGTTTTCATATTTTCAAAAAGGCGGCCAAAATTTATATTTTTGACATAATATGATTATCTGGAGGAATGTATTCCCAAATTTCATCAACCTTGGTGCACATTAACTAAATATATAGCTAACTTGACTTGTGTCTAGTTCGTTCATCGTACTGCCATATTTTGAAAATATTGAGCATTTAATATTTTTGTTATTATGTAAATGATACCTCAGAATATTATTTCCCGAATTCCAATAAACTGGGTACACATTTGTAACTTAGTAAGCTGGCATAACTTCTATGTATTTCGTCCATCCTCTGTTTATATTTTCAATACTATGGCAATATAAATTTTTTGCTTATCATAATATGACTTATTCAAGGAAATATTTTTCCGAATTTCATCGAAATTGGTACATATATATTACTTACTGTGTTGACTTAACTACTTTTTGCTAAGTTCCTATTCGAATTTTAAAAAATGAAGGCTGTTTGAACATATTTTGATCGTACGAGTTGTTTAAGGAACATTTTTCAGAACTACTTCGTTCTTGGAACACATTGTTTAGTACTTAAGAGGGCGTGGTAGAAAAGTGAGCGCTGTCTTCTACAATTCACATAACACTTTTTGAAATTCAATATAGAAAACTACAAAACAATAATCCTTGATAATTACATTAGCCAACTTTGTGAACTAACATTTACCTGGAATGATGTACTTGTTAAGCGCGATCTCTTGCGCCGCAATTAAATGTACGAGATTTTGTGGTCAAAGATTGTTCTTCAGATATACGTTACTCAAGCAAAATGTTTGCTCAGAAAGTTGGCAATAACTGTTTTCTGGAATTGCTGTTTTTTTTTTTTATTTTTGCAAATAAGCTTTGAAAAACATACAAACTGATGCTTTTACCGCTGAATTATATACCATTCACTCTTAACCACGTGACTTACGTTGTTTGTTTTGTTCGTGCCCTGTTCGTATTTTCTGAATGTCGGCCATTTTATGATATTGTGATTACAGGAGATATCTAAGGAAATATTTCTCTCGTTTAGTACTTAGTAAATCAATTTGACTTTTAAGTTTTTTAGGTTATGTTCTTTTCATAATTTCTAAATGGCAATAATTGAAACATTTTTGACCACACGAGATATCTGAATAACCATTTATTAGAATTTGTTCAAACTCGGTACAGACATAGTTCGAAGTAAAGTGACACGACTTGTATGTATTTTTTTCACGGTGTGTTAGTAATTATATAATGGCGGATTTTGAAACAAAATTTTAGCAAGAACCTTTAAACAGAATTTTGTCAAACTCTTTATGAACGTATAACACCTATTACAGAAACATAAGTTTAATGTATTTTGTTCATACCTCATTCACTTCATAAAAACTGTTGTTCTTCGATTTTTTAATGACAAGAAGTATCTGAGTACCATTTTTCAATGTTTTTTCGGACGCTGTACACATTTAGTACTAAGTAAGACATATGATTTTAAAGATGTTGCGTCACGTTGTATTTCGTAGTACATACAGCCAATTTTTAATACTTCACGACATGAACACACAATTTATGATATTTAATGTGTAAAGAACTGCAAGACAGATAGAATGTCAATTTAATATTTATAAAAGTTATTAGCAAAAGTTTTTATTCTTATAAGTCCACCATATTACAAGATAGTACAAGAATTATCTAACTTATAATTTTTTTAATTTTCTTAGTTGTGTGTAAACGATTTCGTCTTTTAGGGTTAAGTTGCACCCACTTTGAGGAAAGTAGGCTTATCAGTTATGCTGGTAACTTCTTGTTTTATTTAGTTACGTCTGCGTCTATTTATTTGTCCCTGAAGAGTAGAAGTATCTACCCGTGTAAGAGAACACTAGTAGGGAATAATATTTGCTCTCCGACACGAATGTAAACAAGATTGTTGCTTCATGTTAGTCGTCATCTGTGGATTCCTTCTACTCTCTTAAAGGGACGTTTGGTATGTTACAGTCCAGAGGATTATATGAACATTTCAAAGTTAACTTTTTTCTCGTATTTTGTACTACGAAGAATAATTACTAATCAAGCATAGGATATTTTTAATCGTCAGCCAAAAACTTTAGAAGGATCTACCGTTTAAGAAAGTGTATTTTTAAAAGAAGCATACTTGCACATGTCACTACAAAAACAATCTGCTATTCCAATGAATGACTAAAAACTATGGCGAAAAGGTATTCTTAAAATATATATATAATTTTCTTTTTGCATTTTATGGGTAAGGGGTTACGGTGGTCGAAAAGTCAGATCTCTCGCATCACACATAAGAAATCCCGGTTCAATCCCCGGCTGGTTCTGTCCCTGATTTTTCGCATATGTGGAACGTGGTGGATGCTGCCGTTGGCCAACAGCTTTTTTCTGGGAACTCCCGTTTCCCCCCGCCTCTCACATTCCTTCGTCGCTGCTCCACACTCATCTCAGCATCACCTCATCAATTCTTCGGGCCGGAGGGCGACAGGCATGTCTCGCTAATCAAGCAGTCGGCCCAACCTTCACCCCGGCCTTCTCTCATACAAAATGGTCGTCTGTCCGAAGGCGGGAACACGTGGTGGACATTCATTTTTATTTTTATGGGTAAACATTAAAAACCAAAAATACATAATATCAGAAAAAATATGTTTTAATCAACCTAGTTACGTGTGTAAAGTTGATTGTCATAATATACGTTAATAAAATTGTTATTTTATCAAATACGTCACTACATACTGAACTTACTTCTTTAAGTGTTAATATGCATTGTTGTGTTTTGTTGAAGTCTATAAGTGTCTTAATTGCTTCCCAGCAGAATGCTTCCCACACTTACGTAAGTAAAGTCCTTCATTTTCAATTCACTTTTTTTTCCCTTGAAGTAAAGAGTATTTAACCCAACATTGTTTTGAAATACGCCTACCACGGGGTTGCTATTTAATATACAATAAATCATAATTTTACCGTTATATAAGATGAAAACACGACATAAGTTGTGTAAAATTACCCTAACATTTATGGTGCCTGTACTTCTTCATAAATTTGTGTAAAATTACGCAATTTTTTTTTAAACAGTAAACTTTCTTGCTTATGCGTGAGTCTTGTAGCTAATACAAAGTATACCAAAAAAAATATAAGACCTAATATTCAAAACTAGTATTTCCGATTTCTATAATTTATGTCGTATTTTGTATTACTCTTTATTTATTGTTTTTCGATGTAATCTCTTGAAAGACAATAACATATTTGTATCGATAGTAATGGTGTTATTAGTTAAAAAACTGCAATTCAAACATGAATGTTTTCAATTTTATATATATATATATATATATATATATATATATATATATATATATATAATTTTAGTGGTGGTGTCTTTAAGCGCATGCAAATACAGATGCAACTTTTTGATACATAAATCGTCTATTTACCACGCTTTAGCCAGTTAGATCGTTTTCTACATTGACTACCTCAGAGCATTAGGTACACAAATATTCTTATCGACGTTTCTCATACTGAAAAAAAAATCGAGCGCCAAATACATTCTCGTTAGTAGTTTAAATTGGTAGCGTATATATAATACTTTATCATAAGAATCTAATTAGAATTCCACTATAAATATCCGTTAATGTGCACCACCATCATATTTTTAGAACTTTTTGTCACAGTTCCTGGGTTCGAGTCTCAAGTAATGTGTTGGCGTAACTTGCATGTATAGTAAACATTACGGTAAATTGATTTTGTAAATCACTCTTCATTCACCCATCGGTCAGCTTGGTTTTATAAAATAGTTTAAGTAATCGATCATTATTGACAAACTATTTATAAAACTCACGTTAAAAATTAATACAACACATAATACAATATATGTTTTTTTAAATAAAAAACATTGTAATCACGAACGTAGTTTGTTACTGTCAAATCTTAACAGCCATTTTATTTGTAGGATTTCTATTTCATTCGAAATTTCTACTTGGAATGAAACAGTTGATTATGAGAAAACGGTTATGTACACACTAACCCGAACTCTAAACTAGAAAAATTAAAAATATATGTGTGTCATTTTCTTTCCACTATCTCTATGACTTTACAAATGGTTTCAAAGCATTTCAGCACCATTTAATGAATCAACGTGCTTCGTTTTAAAAATTTCATTAAGTAACTTATTTCTTATTTTAAAAAGAAATTTTATTCAGCGACCAACCTGAATTTTTTAAGCTGCATAAATTTCATGCATTGAGCTCCGAGACAAGCGTAAATTACGTGAAATTTAATCCTTACTTAGCAATACAGACGTAATAAATTACGCGTATTCGTTTGAAACACATTTTTACACTTCAGGTATAAATCTTAATTCCTTAAATTTTTATTCATTTGTATTAAAGTAATTTATACTTGTCGACTTACTAATAGAAAGAAACAATACTTTTTTCTGTAATCATTATATACGATTATCCTCCATCCCGTTATATGTGCATTCTTGAACAACAATAGGTCACCATATTTACCTTGATTTTCCTTTCGGTCATATTACACATTTCCAAACCCGCCACGAGTTTTAGACTGGATTTTGGATAGCGCACAGGAAAAAAAAGACCAATTCTAAGAAATGGCTTGCGATTATCCGGTAAAATAGAGCGGCAAACACAGCACCAAAAATCAGCTTTCGAACGTCATATTTTACGCCTAATGACCCTATTTCCATGGCTGGGAACTTAACCCTCCATTCTTTTATTAGTTCGTTAAAAGAGATAAGTGATTATTCTTTGCGCATAATTATGCTAATCGGAATAGTCACGTGGAGCTTAGAGAGTTGGGCGATGAAATTTTCAATATTTATTCCAAGACAAACGCTTTCATTTATGTATTCCCGATAATGAGTATTGAACTGAAATTTATAACTAACCGTTAAAAACCGAAAAAAAAAATACAAATAATTTATTATAGTATAGAACAGTTGTCACAACAATGTTTGAACTAGTTGTCATTACTGATACGAATTGATTCCGGTATCTATAACTTCCCGAATTATTTTCTCAAGACATAGACGACAACAAATTGCAAACCTAATTCTGAACCCCACGATTCAGGCGATGTCACCATTATTAATGGCGATTGCGTCATTAATGTACACACTGCATTCGAATGACATCGACAAACTACCGGAACTTGTTATCATCGAAGACATTACATGAAAGCTTACCTAAATACGTTTTACGAATTAACTAACTTCTAGGCAGGCAATATTGGAACGTGGAGTTAGGATTGTTGTCAACTTGTGGCAACTAATACAACAATTATTTTGGAAAATATGGGGAAAAATATACTAGTACAGCAACGGTTTTTCTTAACAAAGATTCGTAAAAGATGCTAGTGTATAAAAAAATGTTACACATAATTTTGTGATGCGAACTATTGATTCGTTTTTAATAAGGATTATAAGTACTATTTTTAATTGCATGGCTGGTGCACTTCTCTGAGCCTTGTCGATTTCTTTTTTAATTGTGTAGCAATTTATGAACACTGAGATTTTGTTTTGACAGGTTGTCACACTTGAGTTAAGAGTGACTCATAAAGCATAGGCATTTACTTTGAGTGAAATAAAGTTGGTTCTGTAACAGGGACAACGTTTGGCACAAAAACTAGAGCACTCGCCTCTCACCAATGCGATTCGGGCTCAATTCCCTCTGTAGTCAATCCCCGAATTTTTTACATATAAGAAACATGGCGGACGCTGCCATTGGCTGGCGGATTTTATCGGGGCACTCCCGTTTCCTCTGTCTCACCCATTCCCTCGGTTCTCTATCGTAGGAATTGATATAATGTCATACTTCAAGGTTCCAAAGATGTAAAAAGGCGCCAAGACAGAAGTATACTCTCGGGACGTGACGCCCTGACTAAGGGCACTAGCTCCTCATATTTTTATGATTATAATGTAATTCTAGCACGATTATGAAATTTTATAAAAATATGCTTGTGAGTTTTAATGATTTATTGCATATAATAAATTTACTATGTTTCTGTATTTGGTTTAAAATTAATTTTTTTTATTTATATATTTTATTTATTATTGAAAATGTTGGGCTATCATATGAGGCTGTAATTTAATATTTCAATAATTGTACTTAAATAGTTTTTATGAAGCTAACATCTATTTGTTAACAATAAATTAAAAATAATTTTTGTTTATCGAAGGGTAAAATTTAAACTAGGATTTCACACCTTAATATTTCGTAAAGAAAATTTTACCAGGGTAAGAATTGATATTTTCCTGAAATTTAAAGCATTGGGCGGTATTTTAGTCTTTTAAAAGGTATCGACAGTCCATATTTTATCGTTATTTTATTTTGTTTTTAGTGTATTCCGTTTTTTATTTTGCTTATTCCCCATAGTTTCCGCGAAGTCACTCCAGTCAGACGCGTGGATGGTTCCTGCAAGTCATTATTTCACCCTACATCCTACGTACTTCCTTTGCGTTTCTACATACAATGAAATTTAAGTTTGCACCGCGACACATTTATTTTTCAAGTTGCTCATACAATTTTTTTGTGATAGCAGGTATTCTTTTAAATGTAATGTCGCTCTACATATTTGTATATAAACCAGTGTTTGTAAAACGGTCTATTACCACCATGAAATTTTATGAAATACGTATATTTGTAGACTGGCAATGGATTCAAACAGTACAATTTTTTTCTGATTTTTTTTTTTTTTTTGAAATTTCTTAAGTGGATTACATCCAAACAAGACAAAGAACCGCGTTAAATGGAAATGAGGGAGTTACTTAAAGTTATATTTCACTTTTATCAGATTTCGGCATCATCATAATTAGTAATAAAATTAGCTTGAGTTCTGAGTAAACGGGTTTACTTAGGTATAATAATTTTAAATACGATTCCTCAATATTTATTTATACTATGTTAATTATCACTATCATTTCAATTATATAATTTTATTTTAGGTGTAATGTTTAATACTAAGATTTCTAATTTTACAGTAAATAATTAAATGTAATTTGGAAAGTGTTCCCAAGGGTAGGATATCATACCTCAGGTATATGCTTATACTGGGCGCACTCTAAACATCTGCCTGCCACAAATGATTGTATTAATTAGAGCCCTTCAATGGTGGAGGGGAGATGGGGTTACCCCGAGAAAACACATCGGCCAACTTCAAAGCTCGCCAGATAACCCAATAGAGTTTAATAAATGAATATTCTCACTAGACGGTGTACAGAAACTACGGCTGGTGTTTTTGTAATACTATATAGGGTATTTCTTCACGCAACCCCTAGGTTTAGTTTCATGACACGGTTTATAACCGCTGAATTTTACTAACGATAATAATATCATCCAAATAATTAGTAGGATACGTCATCCACTCTGTGCACAAAATATTATTATATAAAATAACAAATGTGTAAAAGAATTGTCGTATTCAATAAAATTATTTTGGCGTGGCGTATGCGACATTTTAGTTATAGTTATATCTAAGTCCGCAAAATGTTAATTGGA
Source organism: Medauroidea extradentata (assembly GCA_003012365.1). NCBI lineage: Eukaryota > Metazoa > Arthropoda > Insecta > Phasmatodea > Phasmatidae > Medauroidea > Medauroidea extradentata. Next base: position 29,999 of record PNEQ01112870.1, read on the forward strand.
CAGTAAATTCTGGAAAAATTACAAACAGCAAAACTTTTTTTTTAATCGGGCATACTTTAAAAAACATGCTTCTTTATATAGTAACTGCCAGGTTTTTTCATATTAACGTGAACAAATGTTCATATGACAAAACGTTCACCTACAAATTAGTTTTCACTGGATAGCTTTGATCGAGAAATACATGGATATAACACACTCCAATTAACAACTGCGTCTTTAGAACCTATAGTATAAAATTCACAATTAATCTTTATAAATGTCTTGTATTTAAATGTCGTTGTGTGACAAAACACCCACTTTTCTATGCTTTGAAATTGTGAACCTATTCTCTGCGACTTTGCTTGAGAGAAATTTTTTTCCTAATATTCACAATTATCTGTCCTCATTAGTACTGGTTGCAGTCAGTTACGAATGAAAATGGTTAAAATGTTTAGGCTACTAATTACAGCAACTTTGCTTTGGATTTGTTCCGTTCGGACCATAATCAGTTTTAAAAAATTGACAGTCACTGCCCTACAAATCACAGGTACAATGACAGAAAGGTTTTGCTGGGTAGCTTGAAGTTTGTTAAGTATAGCAAAATTGTGTTTGGGTAGAAGAATTTAAATATTATGTTTCTGAAAACAAATTATTCTGTTTGTCTTACTGTACTGTCTCAAATTGAGAATTTTGGTTGTCACAGGACTCTTCTTTGATTCTGCATAAAGCTCCGTTTTGAATGGTGTAAAAGGTAATCTCGCGGCTTTGTTGTGACCGAAGTTGTAACGATCAGAATAATCCCTCGGAAAGGAATGTTTTTAAATTTATGGCTTGTCAAATGCCGGACGTTTACGCAGGTATGTATTTTCATTTATAACATTCATATTTTTAATTGTATATTGCATTTGTTACACTGGGATTGATTGAATCAGGATTAAGGTTCATTAAAACGCTACCAATTATAAGTATTACGATACCTGTGACTGAATTTAAAAAAAAGTTTATTCGAACCAGTGCAGGTTTCAAATAAATATTTTGAGTTTGCCTTCAAATATACGTTCATTATTCATTTCCGGACAAATTACTTAATTTATGGCTATAAAATATTTAGTTTCCTGGTGTAAATTTATTTTGAAGATAAAAATATGCATGTACCAAGGAACCAAACTATTATTTCTTGCTTTTCAAATTGTTTTAAAGAAAAACACTCATACTTTATCTTATGTATATAAATTTATGTAGTTATAAACTGAGGTCAATCATAAAATGTCAACTAAAATTTCTTTATTTAGTTGCCGAATTAGTAGAAAAATTAATTAAGACTGGCAACTAAAGATTTGGGCTGTGGTTGCTTAAAAATATTCAAACTAAAATAATAATAATAATAAAGTTGAAGTATAAATATTGGATATGTATTCCATGTACTGTACATGGGGAGAAAAAGCAGCGTAGAATAATACCAATTGCAAAGCAGTAGATCTAAAAGGAATTAAACAAATTGATTTCAAAAATATAAATCTCATAACCCAGAAATATCCTAATCCACATTCAATTCCTTATAAAATATAATTAGCCGGTGTTAAATTACGTATACTTTTAAATTAATTGCAAAAAAGAGAGAATTGTTATATATTATATTTGGATATTACACAAAATTTGATTTTAAGTAAGAAAATAATTACTTGTTACTAACATAATAATAACATATAGTAGTTAGCAATAAAACTGTAAATAATGATAACAGAATTGGAAAAGATTGTTTAACGATAAACCAACTGGAAATATTGTTTACTATTGTTAAATTCTAATTGTAGAGCAAGGGTTTACAATACATTTATTTGCCAAATAATTAAGTCCTAGAGTAAATAGAGAATTTGGAACCAGCACAATATAGTTTATAAATCGTCCAGACAAATGGTTAAACAAAACACTTGCAAATAACTTAGCAAAAGAAAATGGTATAAAGATAAGAGATATAACAATTTATAACTATACAAACTAAGTTCTTCCAACAAGAAAATGAGTTCTACCCATGAACATTAGCGAAGAATCAATGGAAAACTATAAAATTATTTTTAAACTGCACCGTATATTTCTGGCCCATTTTACAAATTATGGAATGAATTAACAGACCAATTACAAAATAGTGTAGTGATTTTTGTAAAGATTTATTGCAGTATACACACTGGAGATATTAAACTACCACCTTTACTTGAGAAATAAAAATAAACAAAAAAAACCGTAATACGCGTTAAGTTACCTTAAGAAATTAGATGACAGAATAACATTTATAAATTGTGTTTTATATTATTTAGTTATGATTATTTGAACACTAATTATTTATAAATTACAGAACATCAACAAAATAAAAATATTGCATATGTAGATCATATGCATATAAGTTGTAAATGCTGGAGGAGCATGTTTTCTTAAACCAATACTTCGTTTTATAAAATTTAAAGCAAAATTAATGTTGAAATTCAGGATATAATTATTTGTTAATACAAGCTTATTTATTTTTTATCCAATTTGATAAATCAATGTACGGAAATGCATTTATAGATTTTTTTAAAATTACACTGTAATAACTTTCATCCATTATCTCTTTTTTTCGAATTCTGTCATTTGTGTATATATTTCATTTTTTTAAATACTTTTTTGAGTAATTGAGGTCTCCATTCAAAAGTCCTTAGCTAGATGATTAAAAACTAAATTCGTGTTAGTCGGTCGCATTCCGCAATCTGCAAACAATTTTATGTATGTTTTAAATACATTTTAGTTTTCTGATATTATCTTTTATTACCTGAATACCGCATATTTCGTTCAGTTGATGAAATATTTTGGTCGTACGGAAATTGGTGGTATTTTCTATGTTATGTATTGTCGTCCTGATTTAAATTGTTGGTTACAAGTAAATTTATTTGCATTAATTTCTTTCTTTCGCTATAGAAGAACATTGATGTAAATTGTTTTTTTCATGACCGTCAGCAAATGGTAATTAAATTTTTTTTTTTTTTTGTTTTCTAGATACTATAATAACCCGACAGACGTTGTCTTGTCAGCGCATATATAAAAAAATGAATGTCGGTCGAATAGCGAACCACTTCACTTTCCCGATCCCTATGCCCTATATTCCATAAAGGAAAGCAATGTATAGAAGTTGATGGCCTCAGTGCCATCTAGTGGCGAGTTATAGCCACATGGATAATATTCTCCGTGTTAAAATGTCTATATATACCTATTTTCATGCCGATCAGTTGAACGACGTAGAAGCTGATGCGCTGCAGCGTAATCTAGTTGCGAGATACTGTAAAATAGATAGCATGTATCCTTCCCCATTAAATAATTCATAAATGTGCCAAGTTTCATGGTGATCGGTTTAACGGTGTCGGAGTTTATCGATCTCACACGTACATATAAATATATTCCAACATCCACACATCCACACACACGCACACAATATTTTGTTGTTTGATTAACTTTTACATTTTCAGTCTCTTTTTATTAGTTTGTAATTTTATGCATGACAAAAAATTTAGTACAGTTTTTCTGCAATCACAAATAATATTTCCTTTATTTTATTCATACTAAGTCTTATATTAACATATTCTGTGACACCTTTTTACAAGGGTTTATATGCTTGTCTTTAGTTTGATTGTGAGGTTGAAAACATTCTATGTTTAATATTTCACCAAACTTGTACACTGTTTTATAAATTAGTTAGTGTATATTTTACATTATTATTTTCGAATAAGAATTGTATAACATTATGACAAGTTTTCACTTATAAATGAAACCGAAAAATGTAAGAACTGCACACATACGACTTCGCCTAAATATGAAAACTTTTAATATAATAAAAAATATCCTGCTACAGAAATTCAAAATGCGAAAACAATATATGGAGGGGAAAAGCATATTTGTGATCTTGATCAGATCGATACGTAAACACGATTGTTACAAAAGCATTAAAATTATTAAATATAAAATAACCGAAAACTTGAAAGTAATCATAAAAAGTGGAGTTATGAAGGGTTAGTTTGTTATATTTATTTTTAGTCCCGTCGTGTTCCAAACGTTAGATAAATCTCAAAATTTTTATTTATCTTCGTTATAAATATTGGGTGTATTTTTTGCTCAGCCAGTGCATATTTATTTGAAAAATCATTTATTAAATTAGTGTGCCAAAATTTTTACTTGCATATGTATAAGGTACCTATCGAACTACCAAATTTTCTCAAAAAAATATTGAATTTGTTTCCAATTTTCTACAAATTTCAATAAAATTCGAACAAAAGACAAATTTTTCAAACACTACATATGGATGTATAGTTTTCGGCATCTTGAAAAACCAATCAAATTTAATCAATTTTCAATCAAATTTCCACTGAAGAAATATTAGCGTCCGAAAAAAGTACACTGTTAAAATTTGATAAAATGCTCAAATTTGGTAAGGCGTAATTTCATAGTTGCATTTTTTTTTTTTCGGAAAACGAACAAGCAGAATGCTAAGCAAGGTGGGAGAGGACATGAACCTTTATCTTCTAAACTTAATTAAAGTATTTATTATTGTAGTGCTATCTGCAATTGATGTTCGGCCTAGTAACTAGACGTGCAGTATGGAAAAAGCAGCTAAGTCGAATCCCAACAATGTACTTAGAAGAACATTATAATTGTTTTCCAATAGGAAATTACAATATTCTTGTTTGTTATGTATTCAACAAATTGTTAGTGATTTTCATGTCATAGAGTTGTAAAAGAAAATTGTAATAAATTACCTTCCCCTTCTAAAATAAAAGCGTTGGTATTCTTATCATTCCGTACAGTTACCAGGTAAACTAAATACATCTGAACATCTTTACGACGTAGTCAAAAACCAGTGACATTGTGTTCTTTCTACGTGTATTTGAAGAGACAAGATTATTGTCTATTTTATTTTTCTGTATTATACACGTACTGTACGTATCTGATTTTATATTTAGTCTGAAAGAGGAAAAAATAATAGTAAGAAACTTCTTTTTTCGTGTTTGACGATTATATTTTCTACAGTCTAAGTGATTTCAGACTCATATTATTATCTTTTAATTTTTGTGTACGGACTACGTTCTATTTTCATAGATTATAAGCAAAAATTTTATAAGATTTTAAATTATATGATTATCAATATCATCACAGATTAACAACGTTTTTTTTTTATTTGTTTTGTTCAATGCTTAACAAAGTGTTAAATTTATGAATTGTCAGTTAGTGATGTACAAAACCGTTTCAGCTCCTCCATCTACGACCAGGTTTTGAAGAAGGCGTGATTATCGATTGTCACCCCAGCAAATAAAGTTGGAGGTTGGCTATTAGTTTGAAACACCGTTTCACCGAATTCAACCGATATTACGTCATGGAAAATTTTTCGTCTACTACATTTGGCTGAACCGTATATTTTGCTGTGTGTTGTCGATAATGTACACGGGATATGTATCACGTGAATAAAAATGGTCGCTGATGTAAATGGAAACATACCTTGTGTTGTACAGGAATATATTTTCCCGTTTCGCCCGGCGAAGAATAGTTGAAGGTTACGTCACGCACTACGTTTGCTCTGCTGGACTCTCAAGACTCGACTACGCTATGTCCCGTTGATGACATGGGCTGACTTGCCCTGGAAGGTGATTGGCCGGGTGAAGCACGAGCCAGGTTTCGGCAGTGACGTGCTCTCTAGCGACCTTTATCTGCAGATGCAGCTATTAGGTCATATATAGAGGGCAGTGTTGCGAGCGCTGTGCAATTTCAAGATTCGGCCTACTTGAGACGTTCGCCACTTCAAGGTCCGGCGCTAGTAGTCTTCTCTCACCATGAACTTGTTGATGTCATCTGTTTGGGGAGGAGAGCAAACTAGGTATAAGTGCGAGGTTTTGGTGTGAGTGAACCAGAGATGGCGAGGCTTTTATAAGTTAAGTATGGGTATTAGAATTAAGACTAATTGACTATATTGAGTTGGAATTATGCCCGGTTGGGGACGTTGTTCTCATTGTAGTAATGTTAGTTTGTTGGTTCAGGTGCTGGTAAATTAATTTCCGTTTAGTTGGCAAGTTTTGTGAGTAAGGTTTTTCTTTCACGGAGATGTCAAGATCGTGGGCATATATGTTGTTGCCCAAAGTAAAATTATTGTAACTATTCAGCGCCATGTTGGCCTTTGTAAGATTTGCTGAGTTAATCTTATGGATAAAGGAGCATATTTGCTCGTAATAAGAAACGCCATATAATGATTAAGTATTATTTATTTATTTATTTATTTTCCTTATGACTTATCTGTGGGGTTTATCATGGTTTCTGTGGTATTCTGACAGTTGTGACCTAACTGGCGGGCACCTTGGTAGCCTTGGAGCAAAATAGCGTACCAAGTTTCTGCTAAGAAGTATGTTGAACTAGCAAAAACTAGTATGGTGGGTTTATGTAGGACTAGCAACCTGGGAGCAAATAAAAATAATTAATCGTGTTCCCACATTTTCCACGGTATTTAAACAACAATCATTTCCTCTCTTATCTTACTTACTAATTACCAGAGCACTGGAGGTAAGAAAATTATAATTAATCAACAATTTTGTGATTTTGTGTATGAAGTCGATGGAATTATCTTACGATCTTTCAATAACTCAATGAGTTAACATAACAAAATATTTCTAATGATGTCTATCAAATAAACATTAACAGCAGTATGACAAAAATAAAGGGCATAGACCTGAAAGGTTAACAAATTTAAAGTTGGTAAACTACGTAAACTAAAAAAAATTCCTGAACAAAAATCAGAGATCGTATTTTTATTTATTTATTTTAAACAGTGGCGGCTCGTGGGTTGTTGGCAGTGAGGGCACAAGTTGCCGAGAACTGTACACTCGTGTGAACGCGCCGCCGTATACCAATGACCATGAACTGTCTACTGGTTACTTATTGTGTTGTGAGCAGTCAGTAATAAGCGACACCTACATACCAGCGTGTCAGTGGCTGCAGCGTCAACTAGCGCACACTTGTGCACGCCCTGGCAACAATCTACGAGCCGCCCCTGATTGTAAATAATGCTCCCGAGATTTCTGGGCTCTGTTTTTGGTATCTGAGCAAAAAATATAATTTTTCCAGACAGTAAGACAACTTTTCACATAATTATGTTACAGTATTTACTGTAATCCAGCAACACAGTTATTTTATAATCTACATTTACTGTATACTAGTCTATTTTAAAGCTAACTACCACTTACCAATCTACGACTGTCAAACCATTTATTAGATATCGCAACAATGAGAGCTTACTATTATTACTTTTATTATTACGTTTATAAGATGTATTATCGCTCTCCCACGTAACGTCTATAAATACTTAAGTACAACAGAAATACAGTATCACAAACACTTCTGCTTATATTTTATTAATTTTCTTTAACCATGGGGGAGGGGGGTAATGAACATTATCTGATGTAGTTCTGAGTGTCGCAATATTTTTTCACATTATAAAAGCTTTTTACAATGCAGACGCACGCTCTTGGTTTACTTCCCTGTCATAATTAAATAATAATATCAAGTGTCGAACAATATTTCATTAAATTATTTTCCATTGATTTTAATCTTCCTCTTTCCTTTCAGCACAGACACAAAACAAACTAGGTAATCTGTTCGTGTCCAACCGATGTATATAAAGTGCAGTGCTATTCTACCTGCTATTTTAGTGCTGGTGCGTATCGGATTTTAAGCACACACACATATATATTTTTTTTTACACGAAAGTTTACATGTGATTGTTTCGAGGAAAATTTCAGTAGTGATTGTATCAAATAAAACATATGCAGTTCTTCAACTGTTTATCTACACACATTTTTCTCGGATTAAGAGGCA
>PNEQ01112870.1:37955-55796 GCA_003012365.1 Medauroidea extradentata
CGCCGGAGGAAGGAGAGGCACGTCACCGAACCCCTACGCCCTGAGATTGACAAACACCTTCCTGGCCGGGCAGGGCACAGACCAGGTGGCGCCCAAGCAGTTTTACGCATCGGAACTACTTACTGTACGTGTTCGGTACCCTACAGTTCTTTGTGTTCCTAATCCGACACCCTCTGCCTCCTCCAGACGGCGACATATGCAGACGGCGACATATGACTTATGCAAGTCTCTATGATTATCTCTTAATTTGACATAATTTTCCCAAATTTCCATGACTAACGTCGGCTCCTGCTACTGAATCAATAACATGGTGTTACGTTACAGCCTGTTAACTCATTTTTTCAAATACACTTGCCTACGCGCCTCCCTGTTAGAGTTTTCCAATTACTATGTTACTGGAAAATTTTTCTAAGGCATGAGCAATACCTATATTTTCATTATTTTGAATAATGTTTTATATTCCAGTAAACTGCTACGTTTGAGCAAAAGTACATACGACTCACATTCGTAAGAGCACTGTCTCTATTATCGTCATTCCCTGGCAAATGTAGGCAAATTTTCTTCAAGTGAATTTTTCCACTTAGCATTCATTGCGTAAGGAATACTTTACAAATAAGGGGGGTGCGCTATTACGCTGCAATAACCTCTATGATTTGGCAGATTTTTTATTTGATCTATCACAGGCATCTACCGAACCCCGTGTACCGGGGTAAGATAAAGAATTCAATCACATACAGTAGTAGAAAAGCGACGGTATGCGAACAATGTGGGAACTGGGCAGCCTCGATAAAAACCCGACGGCATACAGCAATATCCGCCACATATCACACGCGAAAATTTTTGGGCCTGGCCGAAACCCAAATCGCCTAGGTATAAGACGAGTGGTCTAATCAAATATCGTAAAAGGACAATATGGGAAATAACAGTTTTATTAGCATTGTATAAGCGCGAGACGTGTTACCAACGGCGAGTGCTGGAAACACTACAAACATGAACATTTTTTTCCTCGCTTCTCTACGGTGGTTATAAATTTACGAATTGAATTTCTCTTAGGCTAATAGTACGTTAATGTGTTTATTAAAATTTCTAATTTGAACTTAGCAAAATAATTACTAATAGATCATGTATGTATTTTCTATTCACGATTACATTTCAATTTATAAATAACAATATATAAAACTAAACCACCCATAGAACAAAATGATAGTGGAGAAGGAACCGCACCCATATCGGCGGGAGTTGTAAACAAATAACACGTCTCGTGTTTCACTCACAAGTTTCCTGTAATGTCCTTGTACGATATTTGGTCTAACTACTTCACTGCCGTGCCTATATATTATATTGTGATATATATATAAACTTATCTTAACAAAAAAAATGTCTAGACAAGGAGATACAGACCCTGCTAGTGATATTAACACGTTAAGGCGTATTCCTTGTTAATAAATTAGCACAATTTCAAGATACTCTGTTTATTATAACTTCTTTAAAAATAACAATCTTTCAATAACTAAACTATCTGAATAAAATACAAAAGTCGTATCTATAGAGATGGAGAAGTCTCGCGAATTCAATGACCTGAATGATAGAATAAAATATCCTATGCATATTCAAGTCCCGGCCATTTATCCACTAGCGGCTACTCAGTGGAACAACCGACAATGAACGAATAGACAGGGCTTGACTATGCATAGAATATTTGATTCTAAGATGCAGGTTACTGAATCCGAAAAATTTCACCATCTCTACGTATCTATGTTACTCGAGTTGTGATGCTGGAATATCAGTACGACTAAAAAATTATTGGGACTTCAGTGAAATAGATAATATAACACCATCCATTTGTAATACAACTGTTAAATAATGTATCTGTAGTAACCTAGACGTACCCGTTTTTAACACTGTTCTGTATTAAAACCCTATGGTAACTTATTTATTAGAGAGAAAATCAACTAAAAGCGAAGCATAGATTTCATTTTTTCAGTTCCTGATCAATGTTTCAATCGACATTCCTCTACTACACTCACAGGCACTTCCTCTCCGAATAACCGAATAACTACGCTCCTTGTTTCTACCCTTTGGATGCCTTATCAAACGAGAACACGCTCAGCTCTCACTCAAAGTGTACGCCCATTGGTAGATACGGGAAAAATTCGCGGGTTCACTGACGTATAGGCTAGCCTCCAAGAACATCTGTGTATTCAAGCAGACATTATCTGCTCACTGGCTGCTCGATGACGCAGTGATATGGGCCTGCATTTAGTTGCTTCGTCACTGTTGCCTAAGCGACTTCCATGAAGTGTCAAATAAGTCACGGGCCAATGGCGAAAGTGGCACGAACTTACAGTTGCTCCAATTCTAGCTTGAAGCCAACAGAAAACGCGAATTTTTCAGGTCTCTGCCCATTGGTCGCTTGCTCAGGTCTAATTTAAATGTGGACGCTCCTTAAGAGGCATAGTTGTCAGCGTTTGAGGCACCGGTTCCGGTGTTCGATCTAGTCATATTGCCACGTACGTCGAAACCACATCACTTTTATTCACGGCGCCAAACTGGCATGTATTTTTGCCGTAGTAGTCATTTTACTTCGTGACTTTAAGCGTTGACCCTTAAATTTTATTTATACATAGTTTGCAGCTAAGGCCAACGTAAGTTTATGGCTTTGTGCTTTACCAATCGAGGCTGTATTTTAGGAGTTACGACAGTATATTAAATTTGTCACCTATTATAATTGGCCTCATAATAATGTTATAGGTAACTGTGCTACATTTTTCAAATTTATAGAAGATTTTTTTCCGTTTTTTTTTTTTTTGTGAAGAAATGAGAATGAATTTAGCTGTTATGCGTAGAAAAGTATAGCCGCTACGCACGTCCCCCAATAGCATTTACACGCCCTGAACGTTATGCAATTTGCACAGCTGTCTTGTTAAGTTGGTTGCGTTGGGCAGAACGCTAGGCTGTAACTGCTACGCCACGACACGAACCGGAGGAAAGCGAAAGGGTGGGGCATTTCCAGGGGATGGAAGTGGCGGGGGTCGTGTTGAAGAAAACCTGAGAAGGGGAAGGAGGGGTAATAATGCGAAGAACACGGAGCAGCGATGTGGAACCTGGAATTAACTGCCGATGGGGGGTTCCGATTTCCCGCCGTCTCTTCCCTTTCTCTTGGAACCTCCCCCCGTCGCAACAGGCAACAATAAATTGGTAGCTCCAGCTCTTATCTAGCCCGTCGCAGCGTCAACAGTTTTTGACAAACGAGCTCTTCGCCGGCAACCTTCTGGCGAGCTGTGATATCTCCTGCGCGTCCCAAGAAGTGTTTTTTACTGTGGTAAGTTTCCCGAGAATTAGAGCGCTTGTTGTAGCGACGAATTTGTGATTACTTGTTCTTCCAGGAAAGAGCTTCGTAGTTCGCGATTATGTTCTCTATTCTTGTGAAACCCAGCCAGCCGGCAAACAATTTGGAGGGATAAATCAATTAAAAACACCTTGTTTTCTCCCTGAAATCTCAATTGCTTATTTTGCTGCGTCCGTTGTTAGGTAAGATGATTTACATTAATATTAACTATATTAAAATATTCTTCTTCTCAGCGCAGCACTAGATAAGACACGTAATACCTTAACAAACATTTATCAAAAGTAAAAGTTGAAAATAAATGCTTCAGTTCGGAGAAAATGAAAATAGCTCATGGAAGTAAAGGATACTCACATTTCATAAAATGACGTAAGACATAATTGTTAAGAAAATCATCATTTCTGTAGATATTGTGTTACTTTTCCGAATCAGAAGGAAAATAATATGTAAATTTCAAATAATGTTTGTCACAGTGCCTTTCACGAGAAGCGTCTTAAACTATTACAGTGTATTAGGTATCCCATTCTTTCACGGACGTTTGTTTTACGTTTTGGTTTGAAACACGTAGGTTGAATCGGTTGCAAAAGATCTTCCGAGACGACACATACCCAGAAACCTAAGATATAGTTCGTAGTAAATTGTGTAGTGTTACGAACCATGGTGTATCACCTGGTTAAAACACAAGACAACTAGATCTTGGCAAGTAGGCCATCTAATAGGCAAACTCGTCCAGGAAAGATAGCATTAAACGTCTTAATGCGACAGTGAAATCCCCCCACTCCGGAGAGGTTACGAGTTGTCGCACATGACACAATAAAGGGGCGTGTCTCGCTACCGACGAGGTCTGACTGTCTGCTCAATATCGTCACTAAGCCAAAATGCACCAGGAGGTCCAACCTAGTTTGCCGTAACCGCTACATAACCTCAGCCTCGGCAACCAACAACTGTTAATGTGGGACTGCCGTCGTAGCTAAATTGAGTAGCTAAATAACTTACATTATAATTGTTAACGATTTGCCTCCCTCCACGTCTATAGTAACTGTTCTTCTATTGTATCATGTAATTTAAATAGCGCGTTAAGTTCCTAACTAATTTAGTGTTTTATTTGTACGTCAACCCTATAAAATAGTTATCTGAGCAACCCCCTTAATAAGATTTTAAGGTAGTAGGTAATCATATTTTCCCCCAGACTAGTGTGGTATTTCTTTTAAAACCATCAAGTAGTTGGAGGGTCTGATTCCAGAGTGAACCACGTCCATTTTTTCTTCCTAAGCGTTAAGTTGTTTCCTTTTATCCCAAATTAGACGTATATGTGACTAAATAAACACGATCAAAGCATGTAATAAGAACTACTTTATGTACATCAAAACTGAATTTCATGGTTCATGTCTGGATTTTAAACTTATTATTCCAAACATTAAAAAAAGAGGACTTGGTTCAGTACATCAGATCCTCCAGTTAAGGTGGCATCCTTGGTGTACATATTTTTTGCGCGGATATTAGTGTTCGGAAGCAATAAGAACGACACAGAGCGGCCATCACGCTTCATCCTAGCTTCTAGGCGCAAATTACTAAAACTGGCGTACATTCATCTCTCTGGTAGCTCGTCCCTGTGAGACATTCAGTGGTGAGAGTCATTTTGTGAACGTGTATGAAATATGAAGGTATATTATGCACGCCTACAACTTTATAAAGTTTCTGCACCACAATATTCATACCTAGAACGAATCGAAAATGTATCCATTTGCATCATTTTTTTCCGTCGCGAGAAAATAAGCTTTAAGTTTACAGAATGTGTGTAAGTGGTTAACAGACATCAATCACACACGTCACGAAATTTGCAAATGAGCGTTTGTTGTACACCGCTCGGCGGCAAGGGAGAGGCGGCCATTATAACTCAAACTAAACGAGGAAGAAACGCCGTTCGTTTGAGTGTTCCTTTGTCGGAAATAATAGTTAAAGATAACCTATATAAAGTACAGAATTACTAAATTATTTACACCAAATTTTGTACTCCATTTTTACAAAATACGGTTGCTTATTTAAATGAGTTGGTCAGAAAAATAAACGCTAAAATACTGGTTGTAATCCATACGTTTCTGTAAGTATGCCTCAAAAACCTACACAAAAAATCTAGATAAATATACTTGCAGCAATTTTTGAACTGACATTAAAAAACACATACATTTGCTAAGCGTGATCTGTTCCGTCGCAATTAAATGTACGAGATTTCGGCGTCAGAGTTTGTTCTTCAGGAATACTAGAGAAATATGTTTGCTCAGAAATTTGGCAAAAACTATTCGCTAGTTTGCTGTTTTTTTATTTCTTATAGTTGGCTCCAAGAGATCTACAATTTTAAACCGACACTTTTAGCGCTGAATTATGTTTGTAACGAAAACTGTTCCAAGACCCAAACTCAAAGCACAATTCCATGAGATTCCAAGAATTTATTTATTTTACACACGACATATTCAGCCAAAGGCCGTTTTACAAATGTACGTGTTTTACAAACTAAACACTATGATAAACTTAAATGTTTCTATGTTACGAAAATTAATTAATTTAGATCTTAATGTAAAAGTATAAGTTAAAACTGACCTCACATTGCGGCCAGCACTATTAACATATTAATATTTTTTTTTAATTTAATAAGAAGTTTGCAAAATAAAGTAAAAAAAAATACAGCGACGGATTATATAAAAATAACAGACGTTACTTTTTAACACAAATATCAAGAACACTTTTTAACACAACAGATCAGCAAGTTGTTCTGACATTAACGTGGACTTGTACACCTTCTTGAACATTACAATAGAGTCGGTGCTCTTCAAACCCTCTGACAAACCATTCCACAAGACAGAGGCACAATAAGTGAAAGACATTTTATATATTGACGTGGTGTGGCGCGGTATTGCAAAATTACGTTTGTTTCTCGTGTTGTGCTTATGCAGTTGGGAGTGTTGGGCCAGTTTATCATGCAGGTAGGTTGGTTTTTTCGACAATAGTAATTTATTTATGTGAGTAATAAAGTAGTGCAGTCTTCTGCGGCCCATGTTCAACCAGTTTGCTTATTTAAGTCCTTGGCTGACCTGATCACGTTTTTTTTTTAAATTGAATGAATGTCGTAAGTATGCGTTTTGTACTTTTTGTATCCTGTAAGCAAGGGTTTTATTCAAACACATGAAAAGGCCACAGCAGTAATTAAAAACAGACAACACTTTCAAGTCGCAAAGTTTAGCCTTGAGATCTTGGGGCAGAATGTGTTTGAACTTGTATAGTAATTTTAGGCAATAATATGCGCTTTGAATATTTGTTGAAATGTGTTTTGACCAGTCAAGGTTAGCATCGAGTGTTACACCTAAATTTCTGTATGACGTGCATTGGGTAAGTAATTCATTGTTTATAAGAATTTCTGCTAAAGCTGATACTTTTTAAATATTTGCTGGTGTCCCGACTATCATGTAGGGACACTTTGAGGTATTTAATTTAAGGGCGTGTGAGTTACACCAATTAACGATACTAATAAGATCTTCATAGATTTGATCCACGGTGGAATGAGCGTCTTTTGGAGAACATGAAATCATAAGTTGTGTGTCGTCTGCGTATTGGTGGCAGGTCAAATATCTTAAACAGTTTCTGAGAGAGTTTGCGTACAAAGAAAATAGTATTGGCCCCAGTATTGATCCTTGTGGCACACCTTGAACAACTTTTTTTAGATTTGAGGTCCGCTTGCCGCAATGTGCATTCACTTCTACAAACCGAGTTCTTTCCGAGAGATAGCTGCAAAACCATTCACAAGAGGCGGGTGACAATTCTGATGCGGCGAGTATTGATAATAATTTGGTGCGGTGAACCATATCAAAAGCTTTTGTAAAGTCTAAGAAAATAATGAAAGTAATTTTGCCATCATCCATAGCTCTACGTGCAGTATCAGCTATTTTTTGTAGTGCTGTGTATGTACTATGGTGCGGGCGAAACCCTGACTGCCTAGTGTAGAGTAAATTTTTAGTTTCAAGGTGAGTGGCAAGTTGTGTGTGGATAACTTTCTCTAATATTTTAGCCATTACTGGCAAAATACTTATCGGCCGTAGATGTTTCATTTCTGTTAGGATATTTAATTTTGAAAGTGGTATTATTTTAGATTGTTTCCACTGTTTAGGAATAACAGAGTCTCTGATTGACATAATAATTATGCCCCGTATTTCTGGTAAACGACATGGAGTACACATTTAAATAACACAAATAAATGTTAACAACACATATTAATAAAATAGTACCAATTAATAGTTTTACTTCGCAGTATATTCCAGAAACGTGGCGCGAATAAGGATTGTGATATATTCGTAGGGGTTTAGTCAAAATTCGAGATATACAGGATTATAGGCATATGTTTTCTAGTTTTTTTTCTACCATGGAACTACTTAGTTGCTCGTAGTTTTAATGTTATTAACAAAAAAATTAATGTTCGCATATATGTAGGTTTGGCGGGTACTGGGCTCCCTATAATTTTATTTAAAATATAAATCTTTGCCCTTGCTTTCATCAGGACTCAGGGGTTAATGGTGTCCTTAACAGGGTATGTTTTATAAATATGGGCAAAAAGCATCAATTTAAAATTGTAGGTTTCTGGAAGCTAATTTAAAAAACTTTAAGCTTAGAAGATAGATGTTACCAACTCTTTAAGAAAAGTTCTTTCTCGAGTAGCGTGTTTCTGTAGAACAATTTGTGATACTGAAATCTCACACATTTAATTATTGCGCAAAAGATCATGCCTAACAAATGCATCATTATTAGTAAATGTTTGCTCACACAGTTGGCAAATATCATTATCTGGGAGTTCTTGTTTTGTAGTTTATACATACTGACTTTAAAAAACGTGTCAATTTAAAATGTTGCTTTTAGCATTATTGTATCTACAAAACTCTTAAGGAGTGAACTCAGTGCTGCTTGTACATTGCAATATCGATTCCTCGCGCAACGTGCTTCATATATATGCTGCAGATACTGGCTAATACTAGGTAAATCGCATGACAAACTCCTCTCAGTAAAATTCTTTTTACATCATTTGCTGCTGCACGGACATTACCAATTCCCGACAAACATTACTATAATGGTTCAGTAGTGGAGGTTATGCTGGTCAACTTAATGTACCTCCTGCCATACCAATTGAAATCTCCATTAAAAGATCGATGAAGTATGTATGTTCCTGCAGTGATAATTTACTGCCGAAATGTACCAACGTTGTAATATCACTGTCGTCAGATAAACACGTAAACGGTCTAGCTTTGTAAACACACAGTTTAAGTTACAGTAATTATCTTACTAGCGTAGGCCGTTCAGGTTTTTACGGAATTTTTTGATTTTATTACGTCGTATAAATAGGAACATGATTTATTTATACTTCTTAAAATCAATTTTGAACCCGTTATACACAAATATTGTGGTGCATAAATTAAATAACATCAGTTGCGAGCTGTGGGTGTGATCCAAAGGAAGCGATACAGGGAAATGACCACACACAAAGTTGAATGTGTAGAACCATTAGACTGACTGTTGCAGGTACAGAAACAAACCAATAGCGTGCAAGAGGCGAGGAACATATTCACCAGTAATACGCTTTCAGTCACAACAAATAAAAACAATTGGTTGTGACCTGTACGAACGTTAATTCCCGTGCTCCGAGTGTATTGTCGGATCTAATGCCGCCTCCTTTCTAACGTGACATTGCTTCGCCCCTGACACTGGCGCAAGTGTTTCTTGAAGTAATGGCAACTCCATTCTCTCTGAAATAGCCGAGTACGTTAAAAATATAGAAATATTCAAACTTCAGACAAGGTCGGAACCTCATTTCTAAGACGCTACGCTCATTAAAAACATTATTTATAAGTCCTCCAACATGCCTAAAAACGGCCTTTTTTGACTTCCATTCTTCAAAATGTACAAACTGGACTACATAAAACTCAGACTGCGACCTGCACTGAATTTAGTTGCAGACTTTCCACCAATAAAATTATATGGTCTCCGCTTAATGTCTCACAGTAAAAACCCTTCGGCGGGAAGCTTGCACGCTAGTTCAGCACTTGCCTCGTTGAGGCGACGCGGCGTTTGATGCGCGCTTCAAGGTCGACCTTACTGCTCCGTCGCTTTTGAGCTTCTCACACGCGGATAGGCGGTGCCCTTAAAGTGACTCCTTCGGTTACGTGCGTTTATGTGTGTGCATGTGAGCAAGGCGCTTATTGGTTGAAGAACAAAGGATGCCAGAAACCGGGATGTGAATGGAACATTACCGCTTCTAGCAAACGACTCAACTAGCGTGTAATTTTGAACTATTATTTTTTTACAATGGGTTTTTAACTGTAACTATGACGTTCTACTTCATAGAAGTATTTTTAAGCTCATATTCCTATGCGCGGGTATTAAGGACTGGATAGGTATTTTTGTGCGTACGACAGTCTAAAAAAAGTTGCCATTTTACGGGCTTGAAAATCATTTTATGTTAAGCGTGCTGAATTTTAAAACATATAGTTACATAGTTCGAGCGTGGTTTCTTTTATTTATAATCTATACAAATATAATATACGTTTAATAATTTCAAAAAAAGTATTAATGACAACTGGCTTCAACTCATTTCACTTCAAGCAAAGAAATTCCTTGTAAAATTGCAAAAGTTTTTATTGTACAAAAAAAGTTTGTAAAGTTACAAGTTATAGTCTATTGTAATTGCTTTAGGTAGAATTATATTTATGCTTTGTTTTAATCATGACTAAGAAAATATGCACTATGTAACTGTTTTTAAACAAAATTGTAGTGTAATTATTATTTTAGAAATTATTATGACTGAACGAGGATTCGATCCTGATCCTTTCCGCGTAGCGACCGTGAATCCTACCCCTTGACTATCGTTACTTAAACAGCAATGGCTTTTGTTAGTAAAAATTAACGATTCAATGACATACCGGTTGGGTAAATTCAGGAAACTATTTAAATAACATTAATCAGCCAGCCAATGTAATCTGAGCTTCATAGTCACTTTACGGGCGATATCCCACAAATAAGTCTTTTGAAAAAAAATGAGTTCCACAAGAACATTTGTTTCAATGTGAAGAGGCATTTTTTAAGCTGAGGTAGTAGATTCTATCTTGAATGGATTCTGTCGACGAGGGCACGACGATAATAACCTGAAGTTTGCAGGCAGTGAAAAATGAAAAGATTTAAATCTCGTGATCTCATTATACCATTAAACAAGTTCAGACCCCTTTATTCTTTTCTCCCATTTCTTTTGTTTTTCGGCATTCATAAAGATGCGGAATGAAGTTATTATTTTAATTAACTGGTTTATATCCACTTTAAAGTTTACTTTAGGCGATTAATATAGAACACGTAGCTCCATGGGAATATCTCACTGTTGTGTTAATAATTTGCATGTATTTGAATAGTTAAATAGTTTTTTTAGTATTCACTAGGGAAGTAGATGGCACATTATAAATTAAACCAACATTTCGAGTAATTGTTTCAGAAATATTGGACAAAAATCTCTTACACCAACGGCTTCCATACGCACGGCCCCTAGGCGAGTGTATTCCAGTGTTAAAGTTTCTTTGCAGCAATATTCAACCTCCTGTGGTAATTTTCTTATTTTTTTGTATTTGTTATACACAACATATTTGTGTGGACAGAAAAATACTTCTTTGGCCCTGTGTTAGGGTTTAGCAAACACTACTGTGTCAAAAGACATTACGTAACATATTTAAGATGTTTACTAATCAATAAATATTAGAAAACCGTAAGTAGACTATATAAATTGGAAATCTCTCAAATAAAAGTGTTCAGTGACTGAATGACTGACTGAGATCTCAAGTCATATTCATATGGGGTGAAACAGGACGAAGTATATTTTCATGAATCGGCAATATACCTCGAATCCAGTCTTCTATCGTAGCGATTTTTACATCAGTTGGATGCTTATACGATTGAGGTGAATAAATTATAATTTCAATATTTTTCGGTATTCGATTCATTTCAGAATGAAAAGACATGAAATGTGCTCTATATTACTTGTTGACATCAAACAAACTAGTCGAGATATCCAAGTAATCTTTGCTGCATTGTTATGTAAATATTATCTACACACTACCCGTGTCCGCTCTAATTCGACTCCAAAAAGATGGAAAAATATGGAAAATGTTTTCGATTTATAACCTATACACATTGAACACTTTTAACATAGCCTATACTTATTGAGGCGATTTTTGTTTAAATACGATCCTTACTTAACAACCTGAAAAGAGAATTCATGATTTATTTAAATTTACTCAAGGGGTGTGAAAGTGGTGAAAAGAACGAATTGTTGATGTATATATTAACTAAAACAAAACTGACTACAGTGGTCTTTACCAGGTCTATGGAACACCTAAGAAATAGCCTAAAATGTGATTCAAGAGTTTTTATAAATTCGACCCCTCAGTAGGTAAAAAACATGAATTAGAAAATCCTCGATATCTGCCGATCACTTCAAGATGTAAAGTTGTTTTTGCTTCAGTATTATGATTACGTAGGTACACGTAAATGAATATCAGATGTTTTCCAAACGACGTCTTTGGGATGTAAATGGTGTAATGCAATTAGCCAAAAGTGGTGCAAATTTTCTTGATTGAAGAAATGCACTACATAGAAAAAACAATTCTTAACACTTCTATGTGACGGTCTTATAAAAACAGCTTTACAAGAAGATTTTAAAATATAATATAAGTAATAAACAGAGAAAATCGTAACCTGTGGCTTTAGCAAAAGTATTTCATTCGACCCGACTATGTAATACTAATGAAAATTCTTAGAATTTGGAACTGTGCAATCAGCCTTATGTGTCTTAATGTAGTTTTTTTTCAATCATTTTATAGTCGGTTGTGTAGCAATACATTCACAAATTCCATCAGCTACTTTGATTTCGAGTGGTACGTTCGTATTGGAAAATAACCAGTCCCCTAGCTGTCATATGATGAAATTCAAAGACTACAAATTTTAGAAATAAGGAATACGTACTTGGGCGCTAAGATAAACCACGAGATATAAATAAGCTCACACGTCCAAATATGTCCATGAAATATATTATCGCCTTTATCGGAAATAGCTAGTCAGATTGGTGCAAAAATTGCTCACTTTGTGATAAAAGCATAAAATTCATAACATAGTTAGAAAATACCATATTAAAAATGTTTAGCTATAGGGCCATCGCCATTTTTCCCCCTGGCAAAAATGGCAGCCATTTTTCAAAATGGCCGACCAGAAATTAACATTTTATTATTTATTTGCGTATGATTCGCGTTTCCCCCCTGAATTTGACATCTACATATCTGTATTGGCTTAACAACTGCCCAGATTTTCATTTAAACTTGATTACGTTTCGAGAAATTTAAAGCTTTTATGCTAATATGCCTAATTAAGTACTTTTCCAACTCAATGATGTAAAAACTTAAAAAAAAAACTGAAGGAAAAATGGTAAAACTTATAGATTGAAATGATCAAAGGATTATGCTATATTTTTTAAGAAACTTAGTAGTTTACTAAAGTTTGTCTGTATTGTTTTTCAGATACTTCCAGAATCTAGATGACCACAAATAAAAGACAATGTCCAGGGTGTATAAAATTGCAAATCTTCAGCAACCCAGCACGTCGATTCCAACTGCATACACAGTGGAAGTGGATACAGACTGGGATAAATGTGTGCTTTGCCAAGATGTAAAAGGGGAAGCTCTTCAATGCCCAGCTACTTCAAGACGTAAAAACGCCGGAGCAGGGTACAGAACTCTTGCGGAAAATTTGGCTGCCTTCAAGAATATAAATTGCTTACCATCAAGTATTTTATTCAGGCTAGGATGGCAAAACACTGAAGAAATACTTACTAGTCATAAAGCAAAATGGCACGACAGCTGCCGACTGCAGTATAACAAAAAAAACTTGATCGAGCTACAAAGCGACATGCATCCTCCGCAGAAAGTGCTGATGACTCCACAAGTAAGAAGTTCATACGCAGAAATCCAGGAAAAAGTACTGATGCCACAGAACTGTGCTTTTTTTGCGATAAACCTGCAGAACTCAACGAACCATTACACCGTGCCTCAACATTTGGCCTAGATGCACGTGTTAGAGATGTGCCCTGCAGCTACAAGACGAAAGTCTACTGGCTAAACTGAGCACTGGCGATCTCATTGCCCTAGAAGCCAAGTGCCATGTACAGTGCCTTGTGTCATTGTACAACCAATGTAGGAGAATAAAACCTAGTTACAAGGACGAAAACATCAGCTCCATTAATCATGGTCTTGCCCTCGCTGAGCTGGTCACATATATCGAAGATGCTCGAGCAGACAATGTTTATGCGCCAGTATTCAAACTATCAGATCTTGCAAAAATGTATTCTACAAGAGTGGAGCAACTGGGAACACAACTGAGTGGTCGAGTAAACTCATACCACCTGAAAAATAGAATTCTTGCTCACTTCCCAGATTTGCAGACTCATAAGGAAGGTCGAGATATCCTTCTTGTGTTCAGTGACGATGTCGGATCAGCATTGAAGAAGGCGTGTGAAAATGATGCCGACACTAATGCAATTCACCTTGCAAATGCTGTAAAGATTGTCCGTAGAGATATCTTAAATACTAAAGCATCATTTACTGGAACATTTGACAAGCAGTGTCAAGAATCATCTGTGCCAAATACTTTGGCCGCATTAGTTTCTATGATTCTGTATGGTCCTAATATTCAAACCCAATCAAGTTACTCATCTAATTCACAGGCAACCCTGACATTGGCACAGTTGCTAACATTTAACACATCGCAATGCAGAGATAGTAGCGCCCAAAATCTGAGGCACAACCAAGAACGAGAAACTCGCAAAAATGAACTCGTAGATTGTTTATTTGAACTCGGATTATGCATCTCCTATGATCGTGTGTTGAATATTTCAACAAGTTTGGGTAACAATCTGTGTCGTTACTTTAATATGGCACAAGCTGTGTGCCCCCCAAAGCTCAAGAATAAATTGTTCACCACAGCAGCCATCGATAATATCGACCATAATCCAACTTCTAGCACTGCTCAGGAATCATTCCATGGCACAGGTATTTCAATATTTCAGCACCCCCGTTGTGAATCAAGTGGAATAGAACAGAGCACAATGACAGATT
This sequence comes from Medauroidea extradentata, assembly GCA_003012365.1. Lineage (NCBI taxonomy): Eukaryota > Metazoa > Arthropoda > Insecta > Phasmatodea > Phasmatidae > Medauroidea > Medauroidea extradentata. The sequence continues at coordinate 52,482 of PNEQ01112870.1, forward strand.
TTGATGACACCTACTCTACTTCCAAGAAAGGCTTGGACATACTGCCTCAGTCGTATACCGATGTTCCACCAGTTTTTTTGAGTAGCATAAATGCAGTCATGCCAAAGTTAGAAGGACCCAACAAATCAGACTGCAAACACATCCCTCTCGCCTTACAGACAGAATACAAATGGTTGGATCATGTCAGACAAGTAATCAGCATTGACAATGTGAATGATTCCCATGTGCTAGCTGCGTATTTTATATCGTGTTCCCTGCAAGCAGAGTCTAGCGAATTTAAACCTTTATCATCTCGTGCTAATCTTTTAGCTAGCTTCGTACCAGGTCTACAAAATTTATAGCCTGGTATGTGCGCATCGAAGGGCAGGTTATTAATAATCGTATTCAATAATACCCGGCCAGATTAATTTTCGCGACCCTAACTCTTCGCGGCATTACTACGCACTGACGTCCATAAAAAAATGGTCGCACTTTATATACGTTTGCATTCTGCTTCTATATAAGTACTGTCACTTCGCAGATTAGTCGTTTCAGTCACATGGAGATCACCAAGCAAGAAGTTTCGCTTCCGGTACGCATTACGCCCGAGGACGAAGCTGCGTCTCGGGAATCGCGACATGGCGTTCTATTACCCAGTACTATAAGGGCACTTTTTTGTGGGAATTCCAGCTGCGGTAAAACGTGCGTCTTGCTAAGTTTACTAGAGGAACCAAATGGGGTTCGATACGAGAATGTTTATCTGTACTCGAAATCTCTACAGCAGCCAAAATACAAACGACTCGAGCAAATTTTACGAGAAGTAGACGGACTTGGTTTCTATACATTTAGTGAAAATGAAAACGTTGTCCCACCAGAAAATGAAAACGTTGTCCCACCAGAAGAAGCAAAGGCTAATTCAATTTTAATTTTTGATGATGTAGCATGCGAGAACTATGCAGAAATATTATTCGATGGGTCGGCATGTCATGGTAGATCTGTTTTATCTCTGTCAGACTTATTCGCGAATGCCGAAACAATTGCTAAGAGACAATAGAAACCTGTTAGTACTGTTTCGAATGGACGACACAAATTTACGACATGTTTATTCTGATCACGTAAATACAGATATGACGTTTGATAAGTTTAAAGACGTGTGTGCTGTATGCTGGAAGGACCCGCACGGTTTTTTAGTAATAAGTAAAGAATGTCCCTTACTTAAAGGCAGGTATAGGCGTGGTTTCGATCAGTTTATAAGCATACACCAGTAAGAAATGAGCTTCACCATTTCGAAATTTGGCCATAATGACACGAAGAGAGGCGTTGAAAATTGCATCACCCAGACTGACGACGGCCAGTGCAGTATTGGCGGGAAACGATTAAAACACGTAGGTGAGCCAAAACAAGTAGGCGATGCAGTCAATAAGGCTTATGTTCAGTCGGCAAATTCAGAAACCTTGAAAGTGTTATGCGTTAGAACGTTTCCTTGCTAGTGTTACTAGTAATACAAAAGAAGTGCCTGTAAACACGTCAAATTTAGTGGACAAAAAGCTGGAAATTTTAGAGAAGCGGCTGATTTAAAAACTTAAGGAATCGATAACATCTCCGCTGGCTAAACTAGAAGTCGCTATTACGAAAAATATGGCTGCAATAACTTCTATTCAACGTCTGTCAGTTCCTAACAAGCCTGCAGTTACTCAACCTGTGGCCTGCAAACCTGCTCCAGCCAAACCTGTGCCTGCGAAAAAAAATGTATAAAAGCCTTAAATGTTTTGTAAAAATTTTTACTTTCACACGCTGTGCACCATGAACACCTTTACACTGTCGAAATTCGGGCACGTAAGCAAGGCGGACATTAGCAAAATTATTGATGAATTTTAAGTAATGTTGGACTCAAAGCTTGAGCAAATAGAGAAAGGTATTACAGCCAAAATTATAGCTGCACTTGCAGAGGTAACTTACAATGATCAAACGTGGAAACACTGTTTGCACATTCAAGACGCGCTGGATAAACATTGCAAGAATATTACAGACGAAATTCTTAATAAAGACAGCTTGGTCGATTCACGCCCAGTTCAATTTAAACCAATCAGTACTGACGCGATAGCTAATATTGAACGAGAAGATCATATAAACCGTTAAAGATAGCTTTTTTAACGTAGTATAATGTCTGTCGCCGCTGAGGAATTATGTCGCGTGGTAGAAAACATTCGAGCTAAATATTTGTTGGCAAAACATATGCGCATGGAACGTGATGCAATGTTGGAGGAAACATTCAAACCAATTGTGTCAAAATTAGACAGTTTGAAGCAGCAACCATCGCACGAACCGTCTGACATTAAGGTAGAAGTGGGCTTCGAACCTGCAGTCAAGAAGAAGAGAAGACAGGCTGAAGATGATATGCCCTTGGCAGAGTGGAAGCGACAGAAGCTAACTGCTCGTAAACGCGGCACGAGTGCAGAACATTATTTAGTCATATACTCCTGCACCAGCTGACAGAACATATGGTGTGTATAAACAAAATAAGAAATGGTATTTGGGAAATAAACAAATCGTTTTCCTTCCCAATGCTAGTTTACAAGTTGGTGGTGTTACAATACGTCCGGCAGTGGGACTATACGAATTGCTTTTTAAATATAACCCAAGCGACTACACACAGGCTGCGCTGCTACAGTGTAAAAGACTTTTGACTGTTACCAGTGCTCATTTAAAAGATAACGATCCTTATAGTGACGCTTATAAAGATGAGTCGCATTCAAAATTTAGCGTTATTGCAGATTTGTTCCCCGATGTCGTAACAGGCTCTGGGTTATTTAGCAATAGTAAAATTGACGATAACAGGCGATTGGATTATGTGTACTGGAATGATGTGAGTGAACTAGTGGATCGTTTGAAATTACTAATAGGTTCTCAGAGGGCAGGCAACAATTCTCACAAGAACGAAATTACTAGCATTATCGAAGAATTACGTGAAAGCGGCCATATTGTATAATGTCTCGTGCTGAAATTGCAGCTGAATTACACAGGCCTGCTCGCAGAAATTATCCCAGACGCAGAGTATTAGTTTTTGGCTTGAACGACCTTTTTCAAGCCGACTTGGTTGAAATGCGTCAGTATGCACGATACGATAAAGGTTTTAATTATATGCTAACTGTAATTAATTGTTATAGTAAGTTTGCCTGGGCCGTGCCTTTAAAAAACAAAACAGGGAAATCAGTCACTCGAGCCATGGCCACTGTTCTACGTGGTCAAAAGGCCCCGAAACTCTTACAAACTGACTAAGGAAGGGAATTTTTTAATCCTGAATTTCGCGCGCTAAAGAAAAAGCATAAGATTAAC
>PNEQ01112870.1:63794-89067 GCA_003012365.1 Medauroidea extradentata
ATCTCACTTTCATTAATTTGGTGTGAATGTGTGCGTGATTGAATTGTGAACGACTTCTGTAATGTTTTCTTTTCCTTTATTTTCTCATTTGTGTTTCGCAATTTGTTTTGTAATTTTTAGAGACTGTGTTTAAGTGGTAGACAAGGCAATATTGTCGTAGCTTCGCTACATGTAAAAATAAGTCGAATTAAATAAATAACACTGAATAAAATTACACCTCACTCGTCTTTACCGCCCGACTGAAGGCATTTTCGTGAGAATCGGTCTCTAGCTGATAGATCGGGCCCTGCAGATAATCCCTGTCAGTTTTGGTAACATGAGTTGCCACTTGTTATCCTCGCATAACTGCTCCGCGTTCACTGGAGGTACTGGGGATAGAAGCAACATATCTCCACAAGTAGATGTCCTGTTTTCGTCGGGTAAAAAATTGAGATTATTTAATTTTAATTAATGTTTTACAGGATTATAATTATTCCAGAAATGTTCCGATTGCAACATACTATAAAGCATGGTAAGGTACAAGTCTAAGACATGGAATTATGTGTTATTCGTAGTCCATTACTCCACTACAATTAACTAAATCATTAAAAAAGGCTTATTTTCCAGATTTTTTTCTTTAAAAAGTTAAAAGTTTTTTATGCATATTAAATGTCTTGGACAATTATACGACTTTACGACACATACTTCGAAAACGATATACTTTAACTTAATTTTTTCTCTGAATAATGATCAATAACAGTACACATGTTTCTCACTGTTTAGCATACCGTACCGAGCACCCTTAAAATACAAAGTCATGTTCGTTTATATATCTTGTACAACTTAATATCACACACAATTACTTTAATATAATGGTGTGGCAATACAGATTACGGAACGACAAACAACATGGAACAATATTATCAAAAATTATTCAGTAAAAAAAATATGTTACCATCGCATTTTCTGGCATGTTCGTATTTTGAAGTGCGATTATACTATTAAAACGGTTTAATGTAAACGTAGATTGTTATTTAGGCCATTCATTCACTGCTAAAGATCGCGAGTGTAATGCTTTCGATACGTACGTTTGTAATTAAACCCTTTCGTTTGTGCTCCGTCAACCGTCAAAGTAATTTGAGTTGAAATAATTTAATACCGTGACAGTATCAACTTGCGGTAAGTTATCCGACTGTGCTTTTACAAAATCGCTATCGATTTCTTCCAAATAAGGCTAATTTCACGAGTTGTAGCCATATTTGTTCACAACCCACCGACCAACAATCATATACCCGGCGTCTGCCGAGCGAGCCGTGCCTGGACAGTGACGTCAGGCCAATGCGGGAGCGTTTCCCTGTCACGTGATAATCGCCGCGTAAATCGCTACTTTTAAATTAAAATAACTTGCTCTACACTGATGTTTATGCGAAAAACGATGCGCACATGCTCTCATAGCTTTGTTAGAATGCGCCCCTTACAATATCAACAAAACTTTTCACACATGCATGTTGTCCATTCAAATGAAATGTGGTAATAGTACTTTAGTACGAGTTGGCGGATCTTATATTAATCCACAACATTGTCAATGTTATACAGCTTAACTTAAAGGTTCAAATTACTTTGAAAAAAAATAGTATGAAAACAAACAGTGTTTCATATTTCATTTGATTAATGCAATTAAATATGGTGCGATAGTTTGAGGTAATTAGTAATTTGAAACTGCAATTAAGTTTAGGATTATACCACAAATACTGGTTACTTATCAGTACAAATACCATCGGCTTATGAATTAATTTGGTAACAACAGTTCTTCACTCAACAACGAAAACTTTGAGTGATATTTTAGTGATCGTACGCAAATAATATTGGCGAGTTACACGGGTGAATTTTTCCAGACAGCAAAAATAGACAAATACATTAGATTTGAAGGTTTGTTCGCTATTAAATAGATGTATAGCAAAGTTAAGAAACATTCACTGCAGAGCGAACTTGATTAGGTAGCAGCTACGGCTGAAAGATAGAAGTATACCAGACGTAGACGTAAAGTAAAAATATGAGATCCCTCGTTGTATCTGACCTCTTCTACGTGATGGTTCCCGACGTCATCCTCGAGGTTTAGATAATTATATAGAAATTAGTCTGCTTCTTTCCTCCGACAGTCGTCAATCTATTGCGACTTCTCTTTTACTAGCTCAAAATCCTTCTGTTTCTACACTACATTCTACTATTTAAAAAACAGTTCACTATCACTGAAATTATATCATTAACATTCTCTCTGGAAATGCTTACACTACTCTACCCATACGACACATCAAACAGCTTTAGAGGTGCATTGAATTTTGTTAGTGTTAATTTATTATTTTGTTCGTCAATTCCTGGGGTTAGTTTATACTAAAATTATATTCCGTAGGCTCACAAGTGACCCAACGTTATCCTACAGATACCCCGTCGTTTCCTTGAAAGTGTCCAAATTCTGAACAGAATTACGATTTCACAGGATGTTTTCAAAATCATTTGACAAAATTTAGCTAAGTTCATTAACACCAATCCTTATCTTTTCCTTCTCTACTCAGTACCCCGACACAGTATTTTCTATTGCTCTGCTCGTGCACGCCTAGAAAGTACATCCATTGCTGCTGGCACACCTAGGATATCTCTGCTGTCCACCTCCACAGTAAGTCGACACAGCGCCCCGTAGACTCCCTGGCCCTCCGGGTTGTCATCTCTACGAAACACCAAATGGTTCTTCCTCTTTGAAGAACGTCCTATCTTTTTTACCCTTTTATCATTTAATCGCAGGGTAAGTCCACACACATCGGATAAGCTAAGGCATTCAAGAAAGCAGCTCTACAATATTTGTGCCATAGTTTACTTAACCAGCCTAATTGATTCGAAGATATACGAATAGATGTATGGAATTGTTCTGAAAATATATTGTTGTGATTAGCAAGAGCCTCGCCTGGAGGACGGGCTAGCGACGACGGCAGTACAGTCAGGTCAGGTGTTGTACAAGACAAGGGCCTCAACGATTCTTACCACCGGCACTGAAGTGTGTCAATATAATGTAATGTACCGGGGAATCGGGGTCTGTCTCCTTCAAGCCTTCCAGCCGTCACCACCTCGCCAGGATGGTCCTGGGTCGAGACCCACGACGTGCCGCCGTCCGTCGATAGCCGACACAATCATCATCAGCCTCCGGCATCATGCTAACGGTGAGGTCTAAGGTGTCCAAAGGGTCACCCATCATAGAGTAGATCAACATAACTAATTAAACAGCCGCTCCCCTCCTATCTTAATTATGTAGTACAACCGTGTAGTAATTTGTAACTAACTTATGTAGAGTAAAGCCACATAATTATAAGTACATTACATATGTCATTTAACAGTAACCCTCACCCTTAACTTAACCACTTAAATAGTTTCATTATAAAGTGCCTATCTCTGGCTACAGCCACCCAACAACTATAAATAATATGTAAAACCTAGTAAAATAACAGTTTTATAACAGTATGTACTTACCAGAAGATTAAAACCTGCAGCAGCAAAAGTTTTGCTCTTCCTTGTATTAATAAATAATATGGAATGATTAACAAATACATTTTCTAAGATAAATGTTTTACATACTCAAATTACGGGATCACAACACATGGCTTCTAGTGTTAACATACCTCTCTGTGGTTCGTCGTCGTCCAACAGTTCGCAGTTATCATTATATGTTCCGACATAGCTGGCAGGCTTTCTTGTACGATGGGTTTATTAGATCATTCAGATTAACTTACACGCACACTTTTATCTTGGTATGTATATTTCACTCTTCTACCACGAACGTATGTTCATTTCGTTGATTGTATCATCATTTAGCCTATGCAAAACATTTGAAGTGACACCCGTGATGCAACTCTATCACGTCCACTTATAAATTACTTCTACGTTCGCCCCTAATTTTTAACACTTTACCATTTAGGCCTAAGGGCAGTAGCATTCGCCCGCACCTTTGCCGATCGCCGTATTGGCGTATTATTCACGTAAGGATGCAATATGTCAGCATGTGAGGTTATGAAGACGAAGCATTATTAGTAAAACAGCACTTATTTACTTACGTTCAAGTGCTTATCCAATGTTTAATTTCCATGTATAACTCCATTTGCAACATTTGTTGACCTGTACCAATGTTTGTTTACAAAATACGGCCGAGCGCCTACCAGTAGTGCCAATCCCATGCATAGACTCTGTAAAGTGCACTAAAATGGCGATCACGGGAAATACGCACGTAAATATTAATTGTACTTGTTTGTTGTTGTTTAAAATGTGATTTATGATCATATAAATGTTCTTGTGTATTAATTATAGTGTTAAACGGCAATAGGAGATAAATAATTCATGTCGGGACCTCTCCTCACGTCGATCCCATAACCGTCGTATTTCTTCTCTTTGTCGCCGTTCGTCATATTTTCGCCATTCATGTTCCATCCACCGTTCAACATACTTTTGTCGTTCGTCTTCTCTTCGTCGTCCTTCGTGACTGCTAGAGCGTAAATATGGCGAATGATTTCGTGACGACCTACTGTTGTCGTAGCTCTTGTTCCCATCTCTATGCAAAAACGTTTGTTTCGCAAATATCTAGTCTTCCTTCTACTAAAACTACTCAATCCATAATCTTACTTCCGCCTGTTGATCACGGTCTCGCCAGACATCAAAATAATGTAAACGTTTCGCAGATTTTCGTCAAAACTCATATGATATTAACTTCTAGAGTGTGGTGGTATCCTGTTAGTCATATTCTGCACATTTGTCGCCTCCCAATAATTAGACTGGTGGCTGTTTCATTCCAACTTGTCTAATTCTATTAGCATTCTCGGAATTCTGATAATGACAGCCTGTGCTTTTTGGTAACTGGTGGGCATGAGTACTATTGTCATGGCTGTGACGTACACAAATACTTTTTGACGTCACATCGGTTTATTTATGTGAAAGTGTATACCAGATAATATTTTCCCACTTAAAGTTGAGAAATTATGTTTCGCTAGTTGGTACGAGTTAATGCTCGACCTACATGTTCCCTGTTCTATGGCGTAGCGCGAGTTCTTTACGGAGAGCCGTGGCAGGCAAGCGCAATATAGAAGGAGACGAGAGTGGAGTCCAGCTAGCGACCGGTAGCAGAGAGAATGTGACCAGGCTTGTAAAAGTGCGGATGTGTTTGTGGGCGTGTGTCCCGTAGAATGGAATCCCGTGCAGTGCGGTCCGATACTGCGGCTACGTGTTTGGGCGTGTGACCCGATAACGATATAGAATCGGTGATGTGTGGAAGGAAGCCGACATACGACCGAGGATCAGCCCGTTTACTGTTGTAACTGTCCGAGTAAGTAAATTCGGTGTTCCTAAATGACCGTTCATAACTTTGTTTGTAAACATCTGCCGCATAAATTACTGTATATGTATTTGCATGCTGAGTAATCCGCGACATGTGGTACATGCGGTTTGCAAAATTGTCCTAGCAAATTTTGGCCATGAAGTCTGCGTTGAAGAACGAGTTGGGCTCGCGGAAATTTCCGCCAGTAATACAGTCCAGTGCAGTAAGACTTCCTTGGTAGCCATTGCCGACCAGCATTTTCGTGCTTGGTTCAGACTTATGACATTTTTATTAGCAGAAAATTAACTTTTTTTTGTGGTGAGGTCTAGTTATATTTGATGTGGTTGCGTGCTGAATATCTACGGCTGATATTTACGCTGTAACGAATGAATAACTGTGTAATTGCTTGTTTTGAACTCGCGGGAAAAGTAATTTAGTGCGCGGGAATTACACACGGATGACACGAGGTGTTGTGACTTCCTTTTCTCGATATTCTCCAGTTCTGGAACTGGGAGCATGTTCAGCCGATTTCCTTTGGACTTACAATGTTGGTTGAAGAAAACCTGTATGTATACTATTCTATTGACTTTTTGGAACGGGTGCAAATCTGTTATAGGGATTGTTATTTCATATTATTGAATGAAATTGCAAACTTTGACATTGTGAGAAAATAACTGTGGTGTGAATCTTTAAATTTTGCAATATTTGTTTATGTTAAAATTATTGTGAAGTACGTTGCAACGATTGACATCAGACTGTTTATTTGTAAAATATTCAATATCAAGCATTTGTGATACAAATTACTTGTAAATAGTTTATTCATAAGGTTGATTTATTATTTATTTATAGAATGTTAAGAATGCTTAATTACTAGTGGAGATTGGCGGATTTAAAACTTGTAGTGTGATAATTTGTTGTATTGTGTATTGGTATGAGACGCAAGCAACCGTCCCTTATTGTATCTGTAATGTTGTTATTAGGAATTAAAGTCATGTGATGCCCGTTGCAACAGGCATGTTGTATTGCTGTAAAGTTGTTATTCAATTTTTTTTTTTTTTTTTGGCTTTTGTTTGCAATTTTACAACTAAAATTTTCTAATAAATTTTATCTTCAACCTATGATTAAAATAATTTTGTTGTGCTTATTTTGGGTTTCATTTATCCTAAACTTAAGTACACCACATGGCGATGAGCTCTTGTGCTCACATCTCGGGAACCAGGTGTCGGCTTCACTCAATCATCGTCGCGACATATTGTTCTACACTTGTGTTACCCCGAACATCGTATTTTTCTGCATGCAGTCGGGAATGTACCCTTTCCCAGAATTCTCAAGTTCCACGAATGGTCGATGAACTGCGTCCGAATTTCACTGTAGGATTTGGTGTTCAGATGTTCAAGTTCCCGCCACAGTACAGTACTGTCCATCTCAATGAAAAGCTGAAACACCTTAATTTTCCATTTTCGTTGAGACCGAAGATGCGCAGTAATCCTCGACATTCTTCAGCTTCACCTGCTGTGTGCTCGAGAACTGTGGTGTGCTCCGAGTGCTCTGACATAGTTGTCTCGTCAGATGGTGGAACGTGACTGCTGCCATGACACATTTATCACGGCGCTACTCACTCAGGCCGCGCTCCATTTCCATGTAATTCCCCTCTGATTCTCGCTCCGCTGTTATCGTTCGCGAGGTATCCTGGCAGCCTCCTGCTACAACCTCGCTGTCTATAATAACACTCGTGCCACCATTAGTCTTAATTTCCTTTTTTTGTTCGTTAATTAATAGACTTTTATACGAAATTTTTTTTCTGTAGACTCACGGCCATACGTTATCCTACACAAGAAACATATTTCTGAAGAACAACCTCTGACGCCGAAATTTCGTAAATTTTGGCGCAACATATTTCGCTTAGCAAATTCATAAGTCTGGGTAAATGTTTGCTCATAAGTCTGGCAAATACAATTATTTAAGAAGATTAGTTTTAAATTATTTTCCGTACTGGCTTCCAAACCGTCTGGACTTCAATTGAATTTTGGCTTTTATTAACGAACCTCACTGTCTTAACGGGACTATTTGGTGACGCGTCGATTATCCCAGCTGCTTGTCGCAAGGACATACCATCACGTGATCATAACAACACCGGGCTGGGCGGATATGAACATTATATTAACATGTCTATTCACTGCGCGTACCATCCATAATGTATCCGTTAACAATATATATCTACCTTGGGATGACAGCCTTGCCGTAAAGTATTGGCTCACCAATTGTCAGATTTTATTTATCAACATTGTTTTGCATCTCTTCGGAACATTTGTAAAATAATTTACCATAATTTCCTCCTCACAAATTGCATCCCGAGGCATCAAACTGCATCTCATAATGAAATGTTTTGTTTGATATAGGCCATTGCTACAGAAAGTTGCTGAGTCACAGAAAACCTACAGTTTCGTGAGGACTAATCATGAGCAACTTCACAACGGCAAACGAAGAAACGAATCAAATATGCGATAAATGTCTCTACTCAACAAATATACAAAGAAATCCTGAAACATGCATACAGTCGGTACGTAATTTAAACAGAAAACGAAAGTGCAAAGTTAAAATAGACAAGGATCAAACACGTTGCTTTGCAATGGCGACGATGGTGGACAAGTCCACTGGGGCAGAACACAAGAACACAGCGACAGAAATGGTTGCAGACAAGACAACAACTACAACATAAAAATACTCGCTTCGACGACAACAGATGCATCCTATTTCGGAATTAATGCAACAAACCGTGAATTAAAAACTTATTGTTCAAAAATAAGCATAACTATTGGCATGATAAATTATTATTTTTGTACGTTGTTAAACCAAATATTACAAAGAATTTATCAATGCCTTTCAGGGAAGCTGCATTTACAGCAGCATACTGTACTTAAATTACCAGGGATTAAACTAAACAGTTATAGTAATTAACCAGATTGAAAGAATCCAAGAAAATTCTAAACAAAATTCTAAATTTAAAATATAAAGATGCAAAAAAATTGTTTACGCTTTTGTATAGGCAAGAATTAATTTTTGAAGACAAGATTAAGATGACATATGAGAATACCACAAAGGTATGATTAATATTTTTAACGAATGAGAATATATTCATAAGTTGTGGAGTTCCAATTTTCATTAGAACAGTCAAGACGTTCTCAAGTCTTGTATAAAAGTTAAACACACTATATTTTGATTACATCACCCGGAGATTGTATCGAGATAATAAAGAAACATCTTAACGTACAATGAGTTGTAACGGAAAGAAGCAAGTCTTACAATGGTTCCACAGGTATGAGTGTGTGACGTAGAAAGAGGTAAAATGTGTGCATGGAATAGTCGAGTTGTAGTGGATTGTCAGCGTAGGTAGGTATATGTGCGCACATTTGAACCAAACGATCTGCCACCTGCTATAAAGCAAGCACTTTAAACGCGACAAAACACCGTCCCAGATAATAACGTTCACTGTATGATGTTCTTTGAATTCAATTCTACACGGCTTTAAATGTGCTGTATTAACTTTAAAAATCAACTGCTTCTTTTATCATTATATTATTTGTCGTAAATGAAACAGTTGACACTCGTGTACAAATCAGCATTTTTGTGCTGAATCACAGATCACTCAGATTGATCGCTTAGGTTGTGATTCAGTGATAATCCCGCAGCAATACAATGGACGAACCAAATGTCTTACAATAACGCAAATAGACTTACTACATCTACAAGAAATAAAATCGGCTCAAGTTTTCACTCATCTTTAATGTGTAGCCTAAATATCAATAAACTTAAGGCAGCTTCCAGCACCTAACCACGGTATCATCTGTATCTATCAGCTGGAAGAAGCTATAGACATGGTATTTAATGTAACATATGTCCAGTCAAAATTGTGCGATAGTAGATAGTCAAGCCAGACGTATACATATATAGTTAATTGTTTCTAAAAACTACATATATTTAGCTCACGTGTTTTTTCGAGTAAATGGGTCATTATAATAATTAATAAAAATGTGTTAAATATTTTTCAAGTTGTAGCATTACTCGTATCTTACAATTTAAAATACAATTTTCTTCCCATCTAATAATAGTTACCAAAACTCAATAGATATTTTCATTGCTGATTTCGCGTGGATTTATTTTCAAGTTCGCTTCTTCTTATGGTAGGTGAATGATCCTTTAAAGAATGGCTTTGCTTGTTGCAGCATACTTTCTTACAAGGGATCATTGAAATAAAAGTATTGTTGTGGTACCATATTTTTGTTAAAATATGCTCTACAGTCAAGTTAGATTGTCGTTATATCTGCATTGTTCCTAGAACAGTATGTTCTGTAGAAGAAGAAGCAAATAGTATCTTTACTTTACAGAGCGTATCATTACTTCCACTGAACAGAATTAAAAGATTGTTGTAGGAACAATCCAGAGAGCATCTAGAACCAAACAGGACTGTTGTCCCTTCTTTAACACAAGTATTGTAACTACAAAAATAATTTTCTTTCAGCGAAGCCAGTGCATGCTTTAGGATTCTTTCATTCGCAATTTAATTACAACACTCTGTTATCCATAGAATAATCCAATGCAGACAGAAGACTAGGTGACCGAGCATCACACAAACAATCTGCTCAAGTCAGGTAGGCCATTTACCACTCCTGTTCCAGAAGTACTTTTACAAAATGTATACGTTATGATATGACCTGGCAGGCCGGACAGCTCGAACCGCTCTCGCTGTCCGACCTACTAGGCATATCATAACAGCACGTTATCTTCTTGTCTGTGGTATTATCACGTAATAAATAACGTTATCAGATCACATAGGGAATATTTGTTATTATTGTTATCGTAGCAGTTCTCGGGACGTACAGCAGTACAAGCAATACCATGTGGATTCGTATCAGTGGTTTATATAACAGCTTGTGTTGCTTGGGACATTGTGAAGTATTTGTATTTAATCAATAATTTTAAAAATGATACATTAACATAACGGTTCTGTGCTGAATATCAGAGAACAATTAACTATCAGAAGCAACGTATGTAAGATTTTTAACCGTTGTTGTACCAGTTCTCGGAGGAGTATTTGCTTGCAAACAAAGCCATGTGGAATATTATTTACTTTTCATTTAATATGGTTTATTTACGTCCTCCGGCTTTATGCCGTAAGGCTTAGCAAGATAAGGCTTACAAACCTTCGAAACCTAAGTAAATGATACAAACTTTTATGCCCGCGTTGGGATTCAAACTTAGGACCTCTCACATCGTATGCCGGCATGTTACCGACCACACTGTGGAGGCCGGTATGTGGAATTTTGAGACATTGATTTAATAACCGCTTGTTTATCAATGAATACTGAATTTTGTATGTATTTCAATCACATATTTAGAAATAGTTGATGTGACGTTACTTGCGTGTCAATTTCCTTACAGATTATAAAACAAGACCTACTAATCTTTAGTTCGCTCCAGCAACCAAACATACACGAACTCCAACACTATAGCGATCCAGAGTTCGGTAAAACCCATGTCATGTTGCTTTGCTTACTACCTGTTTTGTTTTAATTTTCTCTAATCATTACGTAATACAACAAAGGCATCTGCTTCAGTGGAAAAAAAATTTCATTTCGTAGGCTGTGCTCATCTTGTAAGTACGTCGTAAGTAAGGAGTCTTACAAAACAAGTACGTGGCTTTCTTGTAACATGTTCTGAATATTTTAATAGCTACGTGCCCACACTATTAAATATTTTGTAGAAATACCAGAACATTAAATAAATCATAGAATGTTTTAAATTATTTTTTTGCTTATGAATAGCATTTAAGAAAATGTCATATTCATGTTTTGATGTGTACTTTCACGGCAGTAAAATGTTCCATTGAGAATTGTTAAAAGTATGTTTACTCCCGGAATGTATATTGCTACACCAGAAAACTATAATTATCACGAAATGAAGGGAATACAGTTTGTATGCCTTCCCAGAGGCCTTTATTAAATAATGTTCACTCGTACATTTTGACATCCAACGTGCAGCTGCTAGGTCACTTCTTGTAGCACAACTTTTTCTTAGTTCATCACTGAAAAGAAGTGGTATATTCGACATTTCGGGAGCACTGTCGGCGTAATTGTGTTGATGGTAGCAGTAATTCTCTGATGTAGATGCCTGAATCCCCGAACCTTCGAAGAATGGGTATTGTTCTTAACGTATCCTCAAAAATAATATACCTAGTTGGGTGGGATGGGGGAATTGTAAAAGGCTAAATTATAAGATCATCCACTTCAATGCAACCACTGGGGATCCGAACATGGAGTATATTGTACACGGCTAGGTTTCAATGTGGCCATGCACCATAATGAAGCGAAAATACTCATATCTACTTCCACTTCCAGCTATTGCATCCCAAAATTCTGTAATTGTGATGATTAACACCTACATTAACGTGAAAAGTTACTTCTTCACTATAAAACAACTGATTCCCGAAAGTTCCTTCAATATCCGTTTCGTTTGACATAAAAGCAGCGAATTCAACACATTTCGGCGTATTTTCCGTCATAATTTCATTCACCAGTTGATTTTGTATGCGTGCAATCCTAAAAGTTTGTACTCAACATTTTCCACGATATCGTGGTGCTTCGTGAATATTATCGACATTCCTAACTGACTGCTAGTAAACTTGCCATAGGCAAAGTTTTATAACTTGGCGTCACATCTACAAACAAGTGTTCAATGACTGACTGATGTATGAAACTGCAGCCCAAACCGCTGAACTTTGGAACGTGAAGTTTTGTGAGGGTTTCCCTCATGTCGTAGACGAGCACTAAGAGATTTTTCGAAATTCTAACCTTAAAAGGGTGTGGTATATTAATAAGCGTTGAATTCTTCATTTGAGGGCAAGCAGCTATCCTTGATAATGCTATTTGACAACTTTATTAGCAAACATTTACCTAGAATGATGCATTTCTTACCTGTGATCTCTTGCGCCTCAGTTAAATGTACGAGACTTCGGCGTCAGAGATAATTCTTTAGATGTACTTACGTTACTCGTAAAACATGGTTTGCTCAGAAAATTGGCAAAAACTATTGCTTATATAGGAATGCTTTTTTTTTTCCCCGTAAATTGGCTTCGAGAAACCCAGAATTCTAAACTGATGCTTTTAGCCCTGAATTATATACCATGCACTCTTGAGGGGGTAAAAAGGGAATAATGTGTTGTAGATAAATCATCGATATAACTCGATACCGACGGACAACCTGTAGTATTGATTTTCACTTAAATGGAAAACGCATAAATATTTATGATAGATAATTTCAGATTTTTTCGAAATTCAAACTTTAAAGGGATGGAAAGACCTGAAATATGTTTCCGAATAATTATCAATATATATCGAACCCTTTGATATACAGAGTTGCTTTTCGCTTCAAAAAGATGCTTCCGTCAATACCCAGAAAGTAGTTTTAGGATTTTCCGCAATTCAACTCCCAAGAAGTTAAAATGTGGGAAATATGTTTTTTTACGAATCGTCTATATTCGAACAAATGGACTATCGACGTTCTTTTTACTTCAGTTGTATCAGTAGACTATACAAATGTCTAAAATAGAAACTCACGACGTTTCAAAATTGGTTAGTTAAGGGGGTGTAAATATGTGAAATGTATTTTCGATTATTCCTTCGTAGCTATTGTACCAGCCGATATATACAGTGTTTTTTCTTCAGAATGGTGTTTATGTACATACCTGAAATACCACTTCCGGAGTGTTATCAAATGCTACAATAAACAGGTAAAAAAAGTTAAAACGTGTTTACGTGTAATAACCGATGCAATATCGACACACCAAAGTTTTAGATACCTACGCGATTTTCTTAATTTTGAAGTTGACGTAACGCCTGAATATTAGTGCACTGAAATTTTTTTTAAATTCGACAAATTAAGGTTGTGAAAAGTTTCTTGTTTGCCCATTATGTCCGTCTAACCAGTTGATATATTAACGTGTCGCTTGATTCCGGTTGATGCTTAAGTACAGTATATAAGTTACATATATATATATATATATATATATATATATATATGTATAAATGAAAGCTGACTGACTGACTGACATATCAAACTGCAGCCCAAGCCACTGAACCTAGAACCGTGAATTTTTTTTGTGTGTGTCCCCTCAGATCGTAGGCGAGCACTAAGAAGGGATTTTTCGAAATTCGACCTCTAAGGGGGTGAAAAGGGGTGAAATGTTTTCCCGAAGGAACGACGATAGAGCTCGAACCCGACGGCCTATCATCGTGATTTTTACTTTAATATGACACTCGTAAAAATGCATACTAGATATTTTTAGGATTTTTCGAAGTTCAACATTTAAGGGGGTGAAAAGACCTTAAATGTGTCTCCAATAAACTATCGATATCTATCGAAACCTTCGGGATAGAGAGTTGATATTCACTTCAAAATATTGCTTACGTAAATACCCAAAAAGTTGTTTTAGGTTTTTTTTTTTTTTTTTAATTTCGACCCCCAGGCAGTAAAAAGAGGCAATCGTCTATGTCTTTGAAACACAATTGGCTATCGTCGTGATTTTTACTTTAATTGGTTACTTTTACAAATGTATACGACAGGACTCAAGGACTTTTCGAAATTCTTTATTTAAAGGGGTGAAAATACGTGAAATGTGTTTTCGATTATCCCTCCATATCTATCGAATCAATCGAGATATCGAAGTGCTCTTTGCTTTAAATTGGAGTTTTTGTAAATATCCCAAGTACCATTTAAAACATATTTTCCGAATTCGGCCATAAACTGGTTAAATAGGGGTAATATGTGTTTTTGACTCACATTCGATATATATCGATCCCATAGCTTTTTATATAGCGACGTGATTTTTGTTTAGGATTGATGCTTACTCAAACACCTAAAAAGTAATTTCAGGAATTTTCGAAATTCACCACCTAAGGACGTGAAAAGGGGTGAAAAGTGGTGAAAAGCGTTTTCAATTAATCGTCGATATATCTTGAACCCAGCGGGCTAATGTTGTGTTTTTACGTCCACGAGATACCAATAATGTATTCTAAAACGTGATTCAAGGGTTTTTCTAAATTTACTTTCTTATGTGGTTAAAAGACCTTGAATGTGTTTTAGATAAATCCTCAATATCTATCGAACCCGTCGAGATATACAATTAACTTTTGCTTCAGAATGATGATTACAGAAATTACCGCAAAACTGTTTTCAGATTTTTCGAAATTCGAGTTCTCAATACTGTGCAGGGGTGATATGTGGTTTTTTTAAGTGAACGATCGATTTTGATTCGACTGAACGGGCTAGCGATATGATTTACACTTCAGTTGGATACTTATACAAATGTCTAAGACGTTAATTTAAAATATTTCGAAATTCGACACCCAAAAGGGTGAAAAAGCACAAAATTTGTTTCCCATCAATCCACGATATCTATCTAACCAGTAGCGATATTGAGGTGTTGTTCGCGTCAGAGTGATGCTTACGTAAATATTTTTAAAAAAATGTATGTAATGTTTTTTCTTTATAAGAAACGTGATTATTAAGAGTAAAACTAAGTTGGTCAATATTTAAGGCAGACGATCCAAAAAACAGGAACGAGCAGCGAGAAACAACCTATACAGGAGTGTCACTCTCCAGTAACCTATCGAGTCGTGTCGTTGTACAACCTTTATGAGCTCAGGACACAGATATATATTTTTTTTTAATAAAAGTTAATTTTCATGAATTATTTCGATGTTACGTGACGCAATTGTTTGTTACTCAGGTCTAAATTACGGGAGGTTCTGGGCTCGAATTCCTCTAAAAGCTGCGTGCGAACGTTTGATTCTGACACACAAAAACTACAAGGCAGATCGAATAAGTGCAATTTACATGTAGTCTTTAAAAGGGGTAAAATTGCAGTTCGATTTCCACTTAGGTTCCTCTACAATATCAGCTGACATATCGTCGGTATACTGCCAAATGTGATTAAGTAATAAATGCTATTTCGTTTCAAAACAGTATTGAATTGTAGATAATAACTTAAATGTGTTATTTTACTATACTGTGACACAACAGTACGAAACGACGAATAGACTTTAAACTTGGGCAATTGTTCGTGAATAACATATACATATTCCTAGCATTTTTATAATTGTATCTCATTTTGACTTTGAGGCACCAAATACGTTTCCGTGAAACCGTTACCCACTGAATCTTTGTAATGGCAATAAAGTTAAAGTGAATATTTTGAAAATATATAATTGAGGGCACCGTCATCAATGGTTGTGCACAGGGTAAACATATGTTTCTCATTCGATTAACCTCTTACCTTAGGTGTCTGTAATTACCCCACATCGTCAAATAGGCAGGGCTATAAATAAGGCCCAGGCGAAGTCGCTGTTAGTGGCAGAGGGACAAATTTAAGACTGCTAATCGCGTGGACAGCTATAGCTACTTATCCTACTGCAGAATTAGTTCAACTAGCCGCTTTGGTATTCTAACACTTGATAACTAAAGTACCAATCTTGTGTACGAAGAGGTTTTTCAATCAATGTAAATATTATCAGTTACGAATAATACTCGCGAGCAAAGCCGCGGGGGACTGCTAGTGTATGTACAAGTTTTACGCTGATACTGGAACTTATAAAAGGAAGATAAAAAAAAAGCAGACGTTCCGTAATTGCAATAACAGCCATTGAGATATGAATTATACGAGAGTTAACATTCTGCAGAATACAGTTTTTACATGGGCAGCTGAAGCTACTTAGCCTGTTTCAGAGTAGGCTCAATCTTAAGCCTGCTTACTATGATACTTGATGGTCGAACTACTTATCTAGTGTTCAATAAAACACTTCAATAAACGTAAACATAAACTTTTACGAGTAGTACAAGCGAAAAATGCCGCTAAATAATTGCCTTTTTTTAAATGAAAAGTTACAGTGGGTTGGACATGCCTGGTTATGAATGAAAACATAATTTTAGCCTAATTTTTAAATGGGGCCGGTATAATTTTATAATAAAATGTGACTATATATTCGTGTGTAACTCACCGAAACTAAACAGAAAATATGTTTAACTCATTTTTTGATTATTGTGGACATCTCTTGTTTTGAATGTTTGTTTCACGATTAACTTCTAGGGATGCAATAACACAATATAGCCTAAGCTTTGTCACCTTTTCTCCGGAAGTGCGTGGTTGTCCTTATTTTCTCAACAGTTCCGGTTTATTAGAAACAGTTAACCACGACTACAGCCCATCAATGAGGTACAAGTGCACGACGTACTGCTGCCTAACATGACAATGTATAGTAACTGTGTACAGTACATAGTTAAAAGACAACTGTCTGTTTTCACATACGAGGTTCCTGAACTTAAAATTTGTTACGGAACATTTCATCAATAATTTGTAAACAAAGCAGACTTCAAATCATATATATATATATATATATATATATATATATATATATATATATATATATATATACACATACATACATATGTGTGTGTGTTTGTGTGTGTGTGTGCAGTGAAGTAGATTGTTGAGGTAGCCTACAGACGCGTGTGTCCAGTCTCCATAGTTTATGTAGAGGGTGTACAGGAACAGCACACCACGCTAATCCTGGGCTATATTGCAGACGCAAATGTGAATGGCAAACTGTTGTAGGATGAGGCTCTCAGAAACCTATGAAAAATAATCTTCCAACCCAAATAATGAAGCTTGAGAATCAGCCGACTGTGAAAAATAGTATCGGCGCATTAGGGGAAAAAATATATGTATCACTAATAAAGAAACATTCGGTTATAT
Organism: Medauroidea extradentata; assembly: GCA_003012365.1. Lineage (NCBI taxonomy): Eukaryota > Metazoa > Arthropoda > Insecta > Phasmatodea > Phasmatidae > Medauroidea > Medauroidea extradentata. The sequence goes on from PNEQ01112870.1 coordinate 80,930, forward strand.
GAAGCTACGAACTAACTTTCAGTTGAATAATTTGACCACACGAAGTCTAAAAAGTATTGTCTTAATACATATATTCTCAGCAGTTTATGCCGATAACCCTTAACATATTGGTAGAAGATCGAAAATCCCGTATTACTGAAATACACTCAAGATTTTTTTGGGGCCATTCAATGAAGAAATAATACTTTTAAAACATTAAGTTTGATCCATGCAAGTAATGATTGTCATTTCTTCACGAAATAGCACCAAATAAAATATATTGTTTCTGTCATTGTAGTCAAAGTATTAACACTTGACGGTAGGTTTGGTACAGTCAGCTATACGTACGTTTGTTTGTGTATGGCGAAACATGTAGTTTAGCGAGCAAAATGATTGTTGGTTGGAAAATAAATCAAACAAGTCTGAAATGGGATTTGTTGTTTTGACAAAATGTATGAGGCTACTATGACAGGACCAAACCGTCCTGTTGAGGTAACAAAACCAGCCAGGCAACCTTATGTTTAGTTGATTCAACATCCTTTTATTTCGCCTTGTACAAACTTTTAACTGTTGATTGTACCAGACCTGTTTTTCTCAATGAAACTTCTCGTCGACAGCGAATTCAATAGAAACGGAAACATTGACTAGAGTAGGCATAATACGAAGGAGAAATTGGCGGTGGCCTTAAGTTGAACCATTATCCTGTTAATCCGTGGAAAATGATGATCGCACCGGAAATCGCACCCAGGTCGTTACACTCGTCAGTCCAATTTTAAATCATAGATATAGTACGAACTTGTCACTTTGCGCACCATGTTACTGCATGCGCTTACGAAAACACACGATGATAGACTGGGTAGAGTCATTTCAACTCTTGTCTTTGGAAAGAGATCCGAGTACAATTGTAGTGTGTGCAAGAAGTGAACCGAACTAATTGCTTATCTGTATTCTTAGTGTCGAGTGTCCAAGTCACGTGACCGAGGAAACATATATTAAGGTTCCTCTCTGTCTGCACTTGAAATGTGTCGTAGCAAGGTGAGGTTATTCATTTTCTGACTAACTTGCTTAACACGCATTACAGTTGTGTATCTACGGAATCACATTTCAAACTATGTTACTATTATTTTAAAAAATTGGCAAACGTATCATAATCATGATATTCGGGCCTCACAAAATTGTATAACGTGGTTTTAACATACCGCCATGTAAGCGAAAATACCAATCGGATTTGTAAAGAAAACTGAAGTAGGCCATATAGGAAAATGTGTTGGTTTGTACACTTAAATATTCGTAAACAAAATTACATAATCTCTTCTTAAAATGACATAGAGAGAAAGACTTATCATAAAATACAGCACGGTTGTATAGTAATCTGCGCATAGAGGTGACACTGAATTACCTACGCAGGTCATCTGTACCCTTACACTGTACTTATGTTCTGCCTCACAAACAGCAGATTATATGGAAAGTCACACTAATATTCGCAGGTTAATTTTCGTACATGCCAAACGACGAGATGGTATATCTAGAGACACTGGACAATCGAGGGATAAGTTAACTGCTGGGCTACAACATACTTTGCGTGACACTAAATGTTTTGTATTGATGATGACCATCGTATATTTTAAACACCTTTTCTCTCTTACACAGGCCCAGTTAGATTTGTACAGTTTTAACACAGAACGTCTATGATTGTTGCCAAAACTCTTTACACATGTCACAATTCTATGAATTGTGTTACTAAGATACTACAGTTAAAATTAGAATTATTAGAAAATAGCAAATAGATTTAACATAGTTTTCTAGTTAACAGTAGTATCTTAATCCAAATGTGCTGGAATAGTTTTGTAGAAAGTCGCGCGTTCTCTTGTATTAAAGTTGTAAAATTTCAGCTCTGCTTGTTGAAGATAGAAACACTGCTCAAATAAACGATAGCCAATATCGATACACATCATTCAGTGCTATCCACAGTACTTTGGAGTCCAGCAAACATTCAGCTATTGCCGCGTTTTTTCAGTGTCTCAAACTACAGTTTATTGAAGACTATGTTTACTTTAAATATTTACTCGATTTATCAGTGACTCTAATTACTTGAGACCGAAAATATTCACGGGTTCACTAACCTTCAGACTAGCCGGGCCCGCGGTGGCCGAGGGGTCACACCATTCGCCTCCCAACAAGACGATCGGAGTTCGATTCCCGGCGGAGTCCCCGGATTTTCTCATGTGGGAATCGTGGCGGACGATGCCGTTGGTCGGCGGGTTTTCTCGGGGATCTCCTGTTTTCCCCGCCCCTTCATTCCGGTGCTGCTCCATACTCACCTCATGTCACCCTTCACGTTGGCTGCTCTCTAACCCAGTGATGCCTCATAATTGGACATGAATTTAGTTGATACTTTATTATCGGCGTAAAGCATTCCACAAGGTGTCAAGTCAAGGTCCAATTGCGAGAGCGATATGGACTCACGTGACTTTTTCAGGCCCCTACTAAATACACTCTATTAGAGACAAGAGATTGTTCGTAGGTACAGAACTTTGACAGCTCATGTCTTGGCGCCTGTAGTTAGACAACCCAGACAGTCAAAGACATCTGGAGGAGGGGAGGGTAGCCTCGTTAGTCATGGTCTCGCAAACACGCGAGGACACAGTATCAGTTATCAGCTAGCGTTCAGTAAACACGAGAGGTCTGTATCCTCCAGCCCTCCTACACAATCGATATGCTTGGCCATAGAGGTATTACTAGCCTGCCCTTGGTATCGTGTTGACCCATCCTCACCTCTATTGACACATCGGTATATATCACGTGCCTGTCTTCAGCTAATAGTCGTCCTAGTCGACATGACGGTTGTTGCTCAGCGTCTAGTAGTTGCATGCACGCTCTAAACTACAATAAGATAGTAGATTGCCAGCGCTTAGTAACTCACTGCCGAAGGAGCAATTTTTACACAAATAATGATTGTTAAGGCGTTTTACGATATCAAACTTACATTACGTTAAATTGTAACAAATACCAAGATCTTAAGGATACTAGTGTGCCACCTCTGCTGTCCAGGCCCGATCCACCCTCCCAATTGAAGCCTAGACACTTCAATCGGTACAAAAACCAAACGTACAACAGCACGAGGTACACAGGAAGACGTGAACCAAGTTCCACTACAAGTGTAGCACTTTCAGAAGTTAAGACCTAGCCGAGCCCCTCAAGGTCACCTTGCCCAGACCCAACTGCTGGGACGGTACCATCAAACTTACCGTATAAGCTTTAAATAAATATTTGTCTTAGGTAACCAGTTATTTGAAATTAAGACATATGTAAATACAGATTAAGTGACGGTGCGAATTTAAATTATAAATGAATATTAAAAAATAGCAATTTTCATATGCTACTAGAATTTAATAAAAAAAAAATTTGGTGCAAAGCTCCATCTTTCTTTGGAGCACCATACAATCAACATCTCTATGAGTATTATTTATTTATGAGTTATGAGTAAAAACGTTTCACAATGCCATGTATACATCTATTTTATTTCCAATTTAGTTTAATTTTTAAATTTTAATAGGGCGCACCCAAAACAAATACATAAAACTACATTACATGATTTAGTGTCACATCAACAATATTGACAAACAGTTTTCTGTAACACGACTTTGACTATTTATGATCATTATTACACTTTACCATTTTTGGATCGCCGTGATTTTGATATTTTTTTATTCAAAAATCCGAAAGAAGATCATTAAAAAAAAAAGAAGGTTCTTAATGACTTCAAATTCCCGAGGGCAAAATCATGCTGCATGGAAAAAATAAAACAGAAGGATGGCTTTCCTGTAAGTGGTAGAGATAAACACCCGGTCAAGATGACATCTGGACTGGCGAGACTTATCCGCCAAACATGTTAACTGCCTCTCACATCACATCAGAGGAGCCGATCAGCTACAGAAAGCATGGTTACATTCGGGAGGGTTAACCGTAATAAAAAGGGAAATTAACCGAACAGAAAAAAATAATACAGCAAAACAACACATATCAACTCGAAAGAGAGTATAAAACACAACAAATTACACTTACCAAGGAGGTGATAGAGCAACGATTGTTTTATACTCTCTTTCGCCATCATTTTATCATTATTTTAAGGTCCAAAAGTTTTCATAAAATTCTGTCAACATACAATTTCAAGTCACAACTCTGTGACTAATATATCGGGGTCACTTACGAAATTCCACAACATGAAAATTCCTGAATTTACATAACAATGCTTCAACCCAGATTTAAAGTTTCCCACTACAGAATTGATATTCTTACAAAAAACAAAATACCATTCATTTATTATCCAACTTAGTTGGATAGTACCACAACCAATTATGTCTCAAACGAGAATGGTGACAAAGCTATACTAAATAATATTACTAATAATAATTTGCTCGAAGGCAAAATACAACATTTAAAAACACCACATGCCACACCAATGGCACACCAGCCATTTAAAATAACAGAAATGTCCAAATGTAGTAAGTAAATTTTTTCTACCGGTGGTTTTCGTCCATGTACGAAGTATGGTTTTGTTTTGTACAATGGCATATTGGGAACATGGGGAATATTTCGGGTTAAATAAAAGGTATTTATGAACACACTGCAACACATTTGAAGCGCGTAGTTGGCAGCGCCCTTAAGAGGCTTCCCTTACTGCGAAGGCGTTGCAGCAAATCATAATTTTTTTACGAGACCACTTAACTCGCATTACATTTGTATACCTACGAAAGAACACAAATTTCAAACAATGTCGCTGAAGTTGAAAAATTTGGTACGCTTAAAAGAAACGTTACCTTCTGACCTCTAAAAATGAAATACATATAATTAGGTTGCCGTGTGTGGATACATCCGAGAGGCAATCGAAATTTCAAAACATCCATCCAAAGTCAATAAGGAAGATGGCTACAAATTAATCAATAGATGGGCAGCTCTGTTCACAAACAAAACTCGGCTGAAAATTAACAAAGAGACTAGTCCCTTCGCGATAAGTCAAACATCTGAGCAAACCAGGAAGGAGGCGACCAGGGACTGGCCGAGAGGGAAAGCCAATCACAGCAGAGACAGCAGGGGATTGGCCGACAACCCCGTGCCAATCAGGCTCAGCCCACTGTATGCAGGATGAGTCGGGAAATTTTTCTAATGAACGTATGCCCATTTCTTAACCGTTTCAGAGAAACCGAATGAAAACGACAAGGAACGAGCAACGTGTCGGTGACAGTAAATCACGATAGTGTTATTGTATGTTTCGTTTAATTGTGTACATTTCCTGACAAAACATGTTCAAACACTCCACCACCAACTTCAATGCATTTTGCTGCTGATAGACAGCTGCTGTGTTGCTGATCTGAGCTCATTAGTACATTGCTTTACTTGAGCACAAGCATGGTAAATACAAGCGAGAAGTTCCTCTCTTGTGTCCACCCTGCACGTGAAGACTTCGCTTTTAAGCCAATCCCACATACAGTAATCCAATGAGGTAAGATCAGGTGACCTCGTTGGCCAAGCAATGACTCCATGGCGACCAATCCAACGCCCAGGATACGTTTCGTTGAGGTACTGTGTCACTGGTCGTACATAATGTGCAGGAGCTCCGTCTTGCTGAAAGTACATACGAGCTCTTGTTGCCAAAGAGATATCCTCCAAGTATTCTGATAACACGTTTTGAAGAAAATCAAGATACTGTACAATATTAAGACGATTATCTAAAACTACTGGACCGATGAGTTGGTCATCAATAATTCCGCACCATACGTTAACTGAGAAACGTCGTTGAAAATTCCTTTCTACATGCAGGGTGTAGATTTTCGTCTGCCTACGTGAGAGTTGCGTGTGTTGTTGATTCCGTTGCGGGTAAATGTTGACTCATCAGTGAACAGAATACGTGGAATTAATCGATCATTGGCAATGATTCACTGACAGAATTCTTGCCGGTGGACATCATCTCCATGCAGATGTTGTACACTCTGCCGATGATAGGGATACAGACCCTGCTCGTGTACTGTGCGTTTCACTCTTGTTTGTGGAATATGAAGTTGAGCAGCAATTCGTCTCAAGCTAGTAGTTGGGTTGCGTTCTAGTACCTAAAGAATGTTCTCAACTTCATTAAGAGCTTGTTGTACGGGACATTCGGATACAACATTTACGCTGGGAAGCGTACCACGGTCACGCAATCCTGCGAATACCCTGCTAAATGCCCTGCTACCTGGAACTCTGCGATTAGGAAATCGTCGTTCGTACTCACGAACAGCGGCTCTGGAATTCCCATCGGTGAAACCATAGACAAACATCATGTCAGCATACTCTGCATGTGTGAAGACCTGTGGCATTTTTGACTACACAGAACTGTATTCACTGTACACGTAACAACACTGTAGTTCCCAATACTAGGGCAAGCACTGTGGGACTGAGACTGAGGTAAACAACTGCACCATACTTACAGAGCCACCGTGTGGAAATGTACAAAATTACACACAACATAAGATAACAGTAGCGTGATTTACCTTCACCTGCACTTATACCGTTCCTTCTTGTTTTCATTAGGTTTCTCTGAAAATGTTAAGAAAAGGGCATATGTTTATTAGAAACATTTTGTTCAGAATCACCAGTACTGTCAGCCCTCAAAGCACGTACCTTTCCTCTCGACTCAGCCTGTATAAAGGCAGGAGGACCTCGCAGAGACTCAGAAAGGTTACAGTTACGCAACTCTATCCTGAAGATGGAGGCTGCAATGCTCTCTGAAATATCGGCAAGCTATACGGCAGTTGCGCGGCTACAGCCCAGATGTCTAGAAGGTATACTTTCGTGGCTTTCAACCTTATGTAATAAATACGAGAGATTCACGTTCCTCTGATTGTATGTTTATCATGTATGGACCCCGACTACAGCGCGTATCAATTACGCTGCATCTTGTTGTTAATTCCTTTTTTCTACCGAAACTATTCTCATGTGCCTATTTTGTAAGTGTACGGAAAGGAAACACACTGAGACAACTGAGACCCTTCTGTGACCAAATCATGGTCACAGAAAAGCGACAGCAGTAACACTGGACGTAACACCACTCCCCTGGTCTTTTCCTTAGTTCTCCACACTATTACACTATTAATGACCTAAGAAGTGTAAACAAAGCTAGATCTTTTGATGAACCTTTCTGGTATGTGTTCCTAGCTTCAGAATAATATATAACATGTTGTTAGAACAGAAAAGATCAAATGATTATATTAAATATTTATTTAATATTCTCTCTTTTTTTCTAAATAATGCAAAATTGCTATACAAAGTTTTCACAATAAATATTTGATATTCAGGTACAATATAACCTTCCAGATACTGAAAATACAAAAATATATGGAAATAACACAGGTCTCGAATACAAAACCACGACCCTCGATTTTCAATCTTTATATATATATATATATATATATATATATATTAAACATATACTATGCCTACATTTAGCATCGTTACGCAACCACGTAAATTTTCTGACCCCTAACCTTTATCAGGTAACAATTCATAATATCAAGAATTGTTAGAAACTCACAGGCCAAACAAATTAACGAATTAACGTTTAACAAGCATTAAAGGCATTTAAGAATCTAGTCTCCAAGAAAAATAAATTATAACCAATTCGTACTGAAATCTAATTTTCACAATAAATATTTGATATTCAGGTACATTATAAATACAACCTTCCAGATACTGAAGATACAAAAACTGAATTTTCCAAGGTTCCATAAAACCACAACCAAGCTTATGGATGCAAACATTTAGCCTCCCTAAGAAATCCGAACATAAATCTGTAAGAAAATTATTACCAAAGTTACATTTCAAAAATATCTTACATACGCAACAGTCTATTTCAGAACGTAACCTCCTATGGCTAACAACATGGCATAGAACTAGGAAGGTACCTACGAAATTTTTACTCAGAGCATAATAAATATAATATTAAATACGCCAACAGCTAAGCCTAACCTGCTAGCCATACTATGGCTACAACCTCAATACTTAACTTAAGCAGCGTTAATCCCCAAGCCTGTCTGCCGAACCCAGCAAAAATCCGGTCATTTATAGTGGAAACTCTCATTCCCCTATTTTCTCAAAATGGTGGTGGGATCTTGGTTTGAACGAAA
>PNEQ01112871.1:0-19978 GCA_003012365.1 Medauroidea extradentata
ATATATATATATATATATATATATATATATATATATATATATATATATATATATATATATATATATATATATATATATATATATATATATATATATATATATATATATATATATATATATATATATATATATATATATATATATATATATATATATATATATATATATATATATATATATGTATCCAATCAGAAAAATTGTAGAGAAGCCTTGCAAGTAAATATCATTATATTGTTTAACATGCCCATTGCTTTGGCTGACCTTCTGTATACTGCGTCAGTTGGTTTTTAGATTGATGCAAAATTTACGACTGAAACATGTTATGTAAAGACTATTGAAAGAGGGAGGGGGGGGATATTGGATTGAGTTTATAGGAATTGAATTGCGTGGTTGTATTTTCTCTGTATTGAGCCACTTAAGTAAAATGCTTTATGTAAGAGAGGCACAGAGTTATTTCAGTATATCCCCCTGGATAGTTACATTATTATTGTTGTTATTATCTTTTTTGCTTGTTTCTTCCTAAAGTAATTTGTCCCTTAACTAGTTAATTTTGTCGTAACCTTACATAGAGGCTAGAAGGGCCTAAGGTTACTACATTAGAGACAAAAAACTTTATAAACGTAGCTCAGAACTGGATGGCAACGGGAATTATTGAAAAATGTATGTACATACAAAATATAAAAATTATTTTATACCGTGTCATTCTAACTTCCCGATGAGCTAGATACTTGAAACTTTAAAAAAATAAAAAAAATAGTTTTTTACATATTACATTATTTAACACACAATTGCAAAATTTTGCATATGTAAAACTAAAATGCAGAAAATTATATCAAATAAAAAAAGTTAATACCCTGGTTTTAAAACTGACTAAAAAAGTACAAAATATTTTCTCCTATGAAAATACTTCTAAGAATAAAATGAAAAACGAGGGATGCATGTAATAGATAATAGTAAGGCGTGTAGAGAGTAGCTGTTTTTGAGAAAAATTGCAGAACAGTTTATATCATTTGAAGTTCAATAAAATTATTAGTGACTTTTGAACTATTCATGCATCAATTTCTGTCTGGACCGAACATTTTTCATATAAATCTTACAAGTATTTTCATAGGATAAATCATTTTGTACTTTTCACTCCATTTTAAAAACGTGGTATATTAAAAATATTTTCTTTAATAATATAATATTTTATTTATTATGTATGTTAAAATTTTTGTAATAACTATAATTATATAAAAATAAAAAATTATCCTTAGTTAACATTTATAGGATTTTGTGGTTTTGTGTCACCTTCATCAAACATCCTCAGATCAGACCAACATACAATAAGAATCTAACGCGTTTAAATTTTTACAGATAGTTCATATTATCATAGAATCCGCAATATTGTAAAAAAGTGCAAATGTTAACAAATTAACACATTGCAATTTAAAACAAACAATAAGTCAATCCAAAAAATATCACAAAATATGTTTTTAGTTTTATTAATGCTAATATAAGTTTGGAACTTGCTTGCATTCTACGTCTGTAAACAGCATGTTCAGCTTTCCGTCAACTGTTGGGTCCTTTAGAACTTGCTTGATTTTGCGACACAATACTTGTGAAATCTTCTACGTCAAGATATTGAATAATTCTTTAGCTCCCTCCGAACTAAGACATTTAACCCAGTAGCACCAGTATCATGCGAAACCACAAGATCTACGTGGTTTTTTGAAGTTTGTATTATAAAAGTAAACTCAACAACCACAAAACTGTTGATCAGTTCACTTAATGCCTTAGTGAAATTTACTTTCTCTGCAAAAGAAGAACATCAGAGTATTTTATTTTTCCTTAGAAATTAACATCTGAATAACTAGTTATCACTATACAGTATACTATAAAAATTGGTACATAAATAATAAAAAGAATAATGGCAAAGACAAACTGATGTAGGTAAAGAAAAAAAGAATAAAGAATCAATATTTTAAGGTGGTGAGTGGTGAAAGGGATTTAGGGCCCTCAATTCCTTCACTGGGACAATCGACTATAGTCGAATGTACAAAATATTTCTCAACTGCGACATGCGATTCTAGCCGAACAACCATCGGCGCATTGTTTTCTTGCTTAAAAATAACCAAAAATAATCTATTTACAAAAAATTTTTTTAAATTTTTATACTATTTTGGCACAGTTAAAAATATTTTACTCCGCAGCAAAATAGTTAAAGTCTTAAAATATGATGAGGGTGCAATGAGATGAAGGGACAACACAACATCCATGCCCGAGCTGCGACTCGGTACAGATGGGCGCAACTGACTGAAATTTACTATTGACTATCTAAATTATAGTCAGAACATAAGGACTGGAAAATCAATAGTTTTCAGTCGACTATTTTTTTGCCTTAAAATGTACAGTGGGCTAATGTGTTAGCTCTAAGCAACTGTAATTTAATGTACACTGCCTCAGAACACGTTAATACTGTAGGACAACTGAAATACAGATTGAAGTATACTATATAGTAGGATTTAATATTTTAATTAGATTTCCCTTTCCACTCAATTTAGTAATTTCAAAATTACAATTTAACAAATTCATATGGATATAAAAATATGTAGCCATGCCTTCAAACACAAACAATTACTACGCCAAGAAGTTGTGAAAAAATGTACTTGTAAAAAACTAAATATATTTCTAAAAATAATATATGAAAATTATCTGACACTGTGGTTGTTTATACGATAAAATTGTTTGATTTTTATAGTTGGGAAACACGTTAATATAGCAGTGTACTAAATAAAAGAAGCCTAGGAAAGCAATGAGCCACCCATTATAATTTAACACACACACACACATATATATATATATATATATATATATGTACACACACACACACACAGGGTGTGGAAAAATTACACGTCTTAAATGTGTACGGGTGGCTTGGGGGTACTAAAACAAGTATTTTGACGATAGGAACCATGGGTCTCCGACTTCCCGTTATAACGTTACACGCGTCCGAAGTTACACGCCATGGATTGCTTACTTTAAGGCGCGCCTTTGTTTAAATCTGAGCCAGGGCTGTGAGCCATCAACACCTGTGCTTTCTAGCCGATTTTTGACGAGTGAATTAATATAAAGTACGCAGAATAATCAAAAAAGCACAAAAACAAAAAAAAAGAAAACGTTTTACCCGGGATGGTATTTGTAATGTAAAAAGACAAAAGATTACAATAAATGTTCAACGTTTCTTCCACCGACATCCCGGCAATGTTCACATTGACGTAACATTGATTGGCGAACACGTTCGAACATACCGGCCATGTCTCTAATTTTGGTTTACTTCTTCCACGATTCGCGCTACTAAATCTTCCTCGCTTTCAACAAGGGTCGCGTAAACAATGCATTTGATAAATCCCCTCTAGAAAAAATCAAGAGGCATTAAGTCAGGGGAACGTGGGGGCCACCCACCGGTCCACCCCTGCCAATCCACCTGTCACCAAATTCTTCTGTAAGATGAGCACGCACTGCCAATGAAAAATGGGCAGGACAATGATTGTGCTGAAACCACATTTCACGACACACATTTAACGGCACGTCTTACAAAAGTTCTGGTAGCACCTCTTGTAGAAAAATTAAGAATGCAATCCATGACGCGTACTTCGGACATGTGTAACAACTTAACGGTAAGTTGGAGAACCATGGTTCCATCTTGAAAATACTTGTTTTCGTACCCCCAAGCCAACCCTACATTTATGACAAGTAATTTTTCCGCACCCTGCATAATAAAACACATAGTAAACATTTAAAATTTTCCTTACTGCAATATAAAAATGTTTCATTATTATTACTATATATTCATGTTCAAAAATATCCCTATGTTAAGCAGTTTACATTTAGGCTAGAATTCATTGTAGTGATATGAGTGGTACTTGAAATAAGTGATACTTACATCCGTGCTTAAGTACAGTTTTCAATTCATAGTGCTAGAAATAAGTATTGCATTTTGTGACAGTGTCAAGTAATGCTTCATGAAGTATTACTAGAAATAAGTACTGCTTAATATATATTCACTGTCACAAAATAAGTGCTACTTTTTCACAAGTATTCATAGTCAAATAAGCATTGCTTATCCAAGCATATAGGCCTAAGTAGTACTTTTATCAAGTCTGCTCCTTAGGTGACTTATGTAAAAGATTTGTATGTAAGAAATAGTTTACGCAAGGGATTCCTTCCTTCACAATGATACAGCGACTGTATCTGAAATGCCAATTGTTTACTTAAAAAGCTATGGCATTGTTTTAAAAAATATTGAAAAGTCTTGCTTATATACTAGCCAAGCATTTCCAATACATTTCAGCAATATTTTAAAATGCAAAAGTACAATTTTGTTGAAACTATAAAGTTAGAAGCATGAAAATTTTACAGTTTATGAAGTGCACTCGCTAATATTGTTTTAGGGTGCAATATCTTGTATCACACAAACCTGGGTGCAATGGAACACCACTCATTTTGCAAAACCATCTGGTTTCACTAACTTTACTGTTCATGATCATTCTGCATATTCTTGTGGGCGTCCTATCAGTTTTAGTTGTCGGGAAGTGCAGGAGGACACGTTATTTCATTTTTTCATGAAGTCTGTATGGAGGATCTTTAGCTGGAGCTCTCCTGGAGAATGTAACCACTGCTACAGAATATGAAAGACTGCTTGATGTTGAAGCAGGTGACTGAGGAACTTCAGTAATATCATTTTGCTGAACAAACTGCCTAAACACAGATTGCATGTACTGAAGGCATGTTAAATTGTTTTTAGAAGAATTTGACTTGCAAATAGCACAAATGAATTGAAAAGTGTACACTGCAGAATATGGAAGAATATACTGTTGCATGCTGTGTTTCTGAGGGCAGGCTGGATGGGGTCTGTGTCGAAACACCTTGAGGGCTGGCCCATGACTCAAAGCCCGGGTTTCTCGTGATGGGAATCCCGCCGAAACTACGTCATGGATACCTGTCCCAACTGCGTTTTTGCTCTGCGAAGCGGTGTACGTGACTCAAACCACATCCGAAACATGATGAAATATCTAATTTTAGACCCCTGTAATGCAGTAATTCCCCTGCTGTTTTGCCTGGTATATAAGGTCTGAATCGACAAATTGGAGAGAGTTCGCTATTGGTCGTGCTAGAGGAAGGTGCTATGGTTGTGGAGATAGACTGGTGAAGACATCTTGGTGATGTCAGTGTCTACTGTGAAGCGGCAGGCGGCTATCTTCGTAGCAGTGTTGGACGAACCAAGAGGACTGCTGCGGCGTGCTGACGGGCGAAGGAGGTACGCGACGGGAGTCGAACCGAAGACCTCAAGAGTGAAGACAGCGGTGCACTCTGGGTGCTGCGCAGCACACGACGATTCATCACCATGGCAGACTATTAAGGTTGTACACTGTCACTACTTGAAAGACTGTTGATTGTATATATGACTGAATTTTATTGTGATTTGTACTGTTTAATTAATTGATGGTAGACATTTTTGTGCTTTAATTGTGAAAGTTAATTAACGTGTCTGTGACACAGTGGTAATTGTGTGCATAACTAATTGTGTTGTGAGAGTTATAGTTGATTACTGTTTTGTGTATTTCGTAGCTTTGCGAGTTATTAAATCCAGTACGTAATTTAACTCTTTTTATTTATAATTATAAGACCTCTATCCCAAAGAACTCTTGGGAATTGCCCACATATATAACGTTTATGTCTCAAACTTGTAACACTGGTGTCAGAAGTGGGATAGAGGAATAAAGTAAATTCAATAATTAATCCTGCAAACTTAATCATTGCACACAATTGCTATTTAATTAAATTGAACCACTTCATGAATTTTCAGTTTAATTTTTAATTGTAAATGTGAATGATTACAAGAAGAATGTCAGCTGAAATAGAAGCACTAAAAGCCCTCATTGAGGGATTGAGTGACCAATTAAGTGGCCAAATCAATTCTGTCAGAGATAGTGTAAATGCAAATGTTGATAGTGTAAATGAAAATGTAGATAAGAAAATTCATAATGTAAATGAAAATGTTGATAAGAAAATAGATAGCGTAAACAAAAATGTTGATAAGAAAATAGAGAATGTTAGTAATCTTGTAGACAGTGTAAGTGAAAAGGTAGACAAAGTGAACGAAGTGGTGGACAGAAAAATAGACGATGTTAAAGAAATGGTGTACCAGGAAATAGACGCTGTAAACGAGAAGATAGGCAGCGTAAAGGAAGAGATGGACTACGTGAAAAATAGCATGCAGCAACAAATGGATGAGCTGAGGAAGGAGTGTCAAGAACTTCTCCATGATAGAGAGGGTGGCTATCTTGTTACCGGAGAAGACATGGTCATTGCTGAATTAATACCTCAAGGCGGCGAAGAGAAGACCACGAAGTTTGAACCAGGCTATAGTGTGATTCCCAACCAGGCAGAAAATGGGCTGCAACATGTTTCTGTATCTAGTATGCCTGCATTGAACATTGGAAAAGGAATTTCTGTCAAGCTTGCTCCTTACGATGGTCAAACTCCATGGCGAGAATACCAAAACCAGTTCGAGATTGTGGCAACCATAAATGGTTGGTCTGACCAGCAACGAGCCTACTTCCTTGCAGCTGTGCTGAGGGGACCTGCCCTCAGTATACTCCAGTCGCTTCCAGAACAACGTCTGGAATACTCGACATTAGTTACTGCCCTGGAGCTGCGTTTCGGAGACAAGTACTTACGACATGCCCACCATGCCCAACTAAGAAGCCGCACCCAGAGACCAGAAGAGCCACTGCAAGAATTGTGGCAGGACATTGTGCGACTCGCTCATTTGTCACTCGAGGGATGTCCAGAACAGGCACGGGATATCATAGCTGTCGGCTTCTTCGTCGATGCCATCGCCGATGTAGAGGTGCGCCAAGCAGTTCGCCTGGCTGCTCCAAGAACTATGCAGGATGCCCTGGCCAGAGCACTGGAGGTCGAATCTGCAAGAGGGCCATCAACTCGGCGTGCTGTGCGGGCAGTCGCACTGTCAGGCGACGAGAGAGACAAACAGCCTAGAGAACATCCTGAAGAGAATGGAAACCACAATAAATGCAATGAAGAACAAATTCACTCCGATTACACCCCGCCCTCGACAACAGGGGCGGCCAAGCTGTTGGGAATGTGGAGAACCCGGACACCTCAGAGCCCAGTGTCCACGGTGGTTACAGAAGAACAAAAGCCAAGAGCAGGATGAGGCTGCCCGATCCGGCCAGCCCTCGGGAAACATGTAAGCACCGGTCTTAAGGGGCGAATGCCGGTGGCTGCAGGAGTTAAGGCCCCAGTATTTCTGCGAGTACGCTCAGTGAAACAAGATTTTAATGCAATCTTAGTGGAGGCCAGTCTGGATAATGTTTCTTGCCATATGGTTGTAGATACTGGAGCAACCATTACTGTTGTCAGACCGGACATCTTGAGGCCTTATCCCCAACAGTCACGGGCCCACCCATAATTACAGACAAAGCTTTCTGACGACACTGACAGGCGAGACCACACCAGTGAAGGGGAAGAAAAAGGTACAGTTGAAGTTGGGTGACCTCTGCATTGAGCACGAAGTGTACATAACTGACATCGAAGATGAATGTTTACTGGGCCTGGATGTGTTGCGCAAGTTAGAGTCCTGTATAGATACTCGGTCAGGAGTACAAAGGACTGGTAACCGAGAACTGGTAATGATGCCACGAAGCGAACTATCCTCGCCAACCAGCTGCCAAGTGGTCTGTTGTGAGACAACTGTTTTGCCAGCGTCCAGTGAGATTGTCATTCCCGCACGGTGTCGAGGCAATTTTGTGCGGCGTGTAGCTCTGGTAGAACATATGAGAAGAGGAAGCAGCTTACCTGATGAGGTGGTGGTAGCAAGAACATTGGTTTCGCCGGGTTCTGCAAATTTACCTGTTCGAATGGTTAACTTGTCGAACAGGGAAATCCAGGTTGAGGAGGGGGCCATAATAGGTGTGTGCAAACAAGTCTCCCAAATAACTACAAACGACAAAGAAGCCATCAAGTCAGGCAACCTTAATGGGACTATGTCAGAAACACTCAAAGAACTATTGACTAGAATTGCAGAAAACCTGAACTGGAGACAAGAAAAGGCTGAGGCAGAACTTTTGAAGAAAAACAAGAAAACTTTTTCATGTGAGCCACTTGACCTTGGCAGAACATCCGCTGCACAACATCACATTGATACAGGAGAAGCTAGGCCAATCAAACAACCCCCAAGACAACTTCCTCTGGCTACACAAGAGACTGTGGATGGCATCTTGAAAGAAATGAAGGACTTGGATGTGATTGAGCCGTCGGTCAGCCCTTGGTCATCACCTGTTGTGCTAGTTAAGAAGAAAGATGGGTCCACAAGATTTTGCGTGGATTATCGCTGGCTGAATGATGTGACCAAAAAGGACTACTACCCCCTCCCCCGGATTGATGATACCCTGCACAGCTTGACAGGGTCACAATGGTTCTCTACACTTGACATGAAGAGTGGCTACTGGCAATGTGAGGTGGCGCAAGAGGACAGGGAGAAGACAGCCTTCTCTGTGCAAGGAAAAGAAACTTGGCAGTTTAAAGTCATGCCGTTTGGGCTATGCAATGCCCCTGCTACCATCGAACGACTAATGGAAAAGATCCTACCACTAGATATTTGCCAAGTTTACTTAGATGATATCGTGGTCACTGGTAAAACATTTGAAGAACACCTTACCAGATTAGATTCCATGTTTCAGAAAGTGGCTGCTGCAAATCTGAAGCTGGTTCCCAAGAAGTGCCACTTGTTCCAAAAGAAAGTCAGTTTCCTAGGGCATGTGGTATCAGCTGATGGAATCCAGACTGACCCAGAAAAAACCAGGGCAATAAAAGACTGGTCACAACCAACAGACAGGACACAGGTGAGGAGCTTTCTTGGACTCTGCGCTTATTATCGGTGATTTGTACATGGATTTGCTACGATTGCCAAGCCACTACATAAGCTTACTGAAGCCAAAAGAAAATTCCTGTGGACGCCTGAATGTGAAGCCTCTTTCAGAAAACTAAAAGAAGTTTTAATGTCCCCTTTAGTGTTGGGCTTCCCCGATAGTAAAGGCGAGTTTGTATTGGACACAAATGCGAGTGATATAGGCATAGGTGCTGTGCTATCGCAGGTTCAAGATGGAGTAGAGAAGCCTCTAGAATATTTCAGCAAAGTGCTGCAGAAACCAGAGACAAATTATTGTGTCACTCGCAGGGAGCTATTGGCAATGGTGAAGTCCATATCACATTTCCATCACTACTTATATGGCAGACACTTTACTTTGCGAACAGATCATGCTGCTCTATGCTGGCTACTGAACTTCAAGAATCCCGAAGGACAAATAGCTCGATGGATACAACACCTTCAAGACTACAACTTTGATATACAACACCGTGCTGGTCGCTCCCACAATAATGCAGATGCATTATCTCGCAGACCTTGTGACTCCAACTGTCACCATTGTGAACGGCAAGAGGAGAAAAGTGGAGGGGTGCGCTATGTTAGAACAACAAGGCTTCAGTCATCAACAGCCGATAGCAAGTTCTCCTGGACTGATGACAAAATAAGAGAAGAACAACAAAGTGACCCAGACTTGAGCTCAATTCTGGATTGGAAAGAGCAGGACCACCGGCCAGAATGGCAGGAGCTATCTGAAAAGAGTGCTACAACTAAGGCATATTGGGCACAGTGGAATTCACTTGTTCTGAAGAATGGTGTCCTCTACCGGAATTGGGAGAGTGCGGATGGCAGACATGAACACCTACAGTTGGTCCTCCCAGAGAACAAGGTCCCAGAGGTACTGAAAGAGCTCCATAATTCTGTGTCAGGCGGTCATTTCGGTATTAATAAGACACTCAACAAGGTTCAAGAGAGATTTTACTGGCTTCATTGCTGTGAAGATGTCGACAGATGGTGCCGAATGTGTGACGACTGTGCCGTAAAGAAAGGTCCGAGGGTCATAGGCCGAGGTCGTCTCCAGAAGTACAATGTTGGTGCACCATTCGAGAGAATGGCGGTTGACATCTTGGGTCCCTTGCCTATAACCGAGAGAAACAATCGGTACTTGCTGGTGGTGCAGGACTACTTCACAAATTGGCCAGAGGTTCTTCCCATACCAAATCAAGAAGCCAGCACGGTGGCTGATGCACTGGTCGAACATGTGTTCTCAAAGTTCGGGGTGCCATTGGAGCTTCACTCGGACCAAGGGCGGAATTTCGAAGCGGCCGTTTTCCAAGAAGTGATGAAGATAATGGGTATAAAGAAGACCCGAACCACTCCGCTACATCCACAGTCTGATGGAATGGTCGAACGCCTAAATCGCATCCTGGAGCAGTACCTATCCATCTTTGTATCCGATAATCAAAAGGATTGGGACTCCAAAGTACCGCTGTTTCTGCTAGCATACCGCTCTGCCATTCATGAAGCAACTAAGGTGACACCGTCAAGAATGCTGTTTGGAAGAGAGCTCCGTCTCCCGAGCGACCTGATGATCGGACGACCGGCGGAGGAAGACCAGATTGCATCTCCAGTGTATGCCAGCGAGTTACGTCGCAAGTTGGTTCACACTCACAACTTTGCCCGGCGACACCTTAGGATCAACACCGACAGGATGAAGACTCGCTACGATAGGAATGCACCAGATGAAACATTTCAAGAAAGTCAGTTAGTGTAGTTGTACAACCCTCAGAGAAAGAAGGGGTATTGTCCCAAGCTGCAGAAGAATTGGGAAGGCCCTTATGAAATAGTGAAGAAGATCAATGATGTGGTGTTTCGGATTGTTCGTCGAGGCTCTCGGGGGAGAGAACCTAAAGTTGTACACATTGACAGATTAGCCCTCTACAAAGACCTGAGGCTGTTGTGTCTGTTCGGGGCGAACAGACTTAAGGAGGGGGCAGTGTTGCATGCTGTGTTTCTGAGGGCAGGCTGTGTTTCTGAGGGCAGGCTGGATGAGGTCTGTGTCGAAACACCTTGAGGGCTGGCCCATGACTCAAAGCCCGGGTTTCTCGTGGTGGAAATCCCGCCGAAACTACGTCATGGATACCTGTCCCAACTGCGTTTTTGCCCTGCGAAGCGGCCGACGTGACTCAAACCACATCCGAAACATGATGAAATGTCTATGTTTAGACCCATGTAACTCGGGAAACCCCTGGAGTATGGCCGAGTATAAAAGGGTAGAATCGGCACATTAGGGGGAGTTCGCTATTGGTCGTGCTAGAGGAAGGTGCTATGGTTGTGGAGATAGACTGGTGAAGACATCTTGGTGACGTCAGAGTCTACTGTGAGGCGGCAGGCGGCTACCTTCGGAGCAGTGTTGGACGAACCAAGAGGACTGCTGCGGTGGGCTGACGGGCGAAGGAGGTACGCGACGGGAGTAGAACCGAAGACCTCAAGAGTGAAGACAGCGGTGCACTCAGGGTGCTGCGCAGCACACGACGATTCATCACCATGGCAGACTATTAAGGTTGTACACTGTCACTACTTGAAAGACTGTTGATTGTATATATGACTGAATTTTATTGTGATTTGTACTGTTTGATTTATTGATGGTAGACATTTTTGTGTTTTAATTGTGAAAGTTAATTAACGTGTCTGTGAGACAGTGGTAATTGTGTGCATAACTAATTGTGTTGTTAGAGTTATAGTTGATTACTGTTTTGTGTATTTCGTAGCTTTGTGAGTTATTAAATCCAGTACTTAATTTAACTCTTTTATTTATAATTATAAGACCTCTATCCCAAAGGACTCTTGGGAATTGCCCACATATATAAAGTTTATGTCTCAAACTTGTAACAATACTTTAATGCCACTTGAAAATTTTTCTGATGAAGGGATAAAGAGTTAGGTAGAGATCAGCACTGTTCACACCATGCACGTATTTATTGTAGTCTACAATACACTCTGTCTTCATTTTCTTGCATCTATACCTATTCACTACCTCCTTCACACCTGCTGAATGCATAACGAAGATCGTACTTAATACCCTCTTGTCACACCATGCTGTCAGAAGTACAGGTTCTTCTATTGTGAATCTCATTTTGCCTCTTTGAAGTGATGACGATTGTTGTTTGAACTATTTGTGTAGTCCTCTATTTATTTTGTTTGATTGTACCACATGTAAAGGTTTGTTATGCATAATGATCCTTTGACAATTTTGTCCATGTAAACTTGATACCATTGGAGTAAATATTGTTATAGCAAATGTAGAACTGTGTCATCCAATTTCATTCCATTTCCATCATAAATCAATAATTTACATATGTAACCTGATAATTCACACAGCATTCTTACCAATATCCCATACTTCACTATTATTCCTGGGTTATAAATCCTTAATCACCACCTATCTCTACATGCCAACAATCCCTAGTCCAAAGTCAACTGCTGTGATGGAGTGTAAAAGACAGGAATATTTGTCACACAGCATCTCTACATTAGGTTGTACCTTGCAGAGAGTACTGGAATAATATTGTTATAAAGAGCTGCCATTGAAATGTATGAATGCTAAAATTGCTACAAAGTAATTACAAGGCATTGTTTTGGAAAAAAAATTGTGTTCCAAAAATCAGCCCAATAAACATTCAGTGAAGGTTTTTTTTATTATTCCTGTGATAAAAGTTAGGCCTAGTAATTTCTTTACTTCTGCTACTGTCACAGGAACTCAATTCTGATGTAATGAGAACTTGGTAAACGGGCATGGTGCTGCACTGATGATTGTGTTACATACATATTTGTCTGGTAAACAACAATTTGAAAAAATTCTTCAGTAAAAAACAAATTTACAATTATCAGTATCCTGAACTGTAGCATTCAACCTCTCTTTTGCAGTAAACAGACGTATCGGTGCACGATAAAGTGGAAATAAATCATCTATAGATAACTCACATGTTGGTGTAATCACAAAAATGAAAGACTCACATTCCACTTCTGTCTCACTTGAATTGCTGTCAGAGGTGATGTAATCATTAGGCCTATCTGAGTCTCCATAAACCACATCAGCATTTCTTTATCTTCAACTAAACTTGTTCTGTGTTTGTTTGTGAATTTTTCCCTAGCATTACGAATGCTACTGCTACTCCAAATCATTATTCCCAGAGCACTGTAAAGAAAAAACGTGTTGGGGCACACACACTACCAGATACATTTGTAAATAAACTCTGTGAAATACTGAATAAATATACCATCTAGCAAATGAACTGTGAACTAGAGAATCCCTACACTGTCATCAAATGGTCCTCTTCCATGTTCTGTTGTTGAAAAATGCCATTCTGCATGAATACTGAAGTTCTCTTTCTGATTAACAAGTTCGGAATATTCTTCTTGTTCTCTATTGCTCACTAGACCCATCTGGAAAATAATATATTTTTCTGAGCATTTGCTCAATGTTTTGCTTCAAAAAGTCAGTAAGTAGATTATTCTCGAAATACACCACTAAGGGATGCACAGTTGCTAAGTCATTTGACCATCTATATCCCTGGCCTTCATACTTAACCCCAAATAAATCATTTTAAGAAAAGTTACAAACAACAGAAAACTTTAAAAAATACAAATTTACTTTTACGCTATTCATAAATTGTGTTCGACGCTTTGCGATGAAGTAATGATGAAGTAATGACGAAGTAAAACTGAAATTATATCGCAAAAAGAATCAACAAATTCTGTGGAATTTTTCTGCAGTCCTTCCAAGTTACAGCACTCAATAAAAATCAACTGACGGTAAGTGCAGCGTCTGTTATCACTTCTGCTCTTCCAAGGTATTTTCAAGTTGTTGATTGAGAACTGCAGTTGCATGACAGAAAGTACATTCACCCAAGCAGCAATAAAATATTTCCTGGATTGCAAATTATCATTGCCGAACATTCTTTGTACATTTTTATTTCTCCATTCGCAATTAACAGTAATCTGCAACTTTCTATCATCAGCTTAACATTCTGATGAATAGTACGCACAAATACTGCAAGCGTACCACTCTGACAGACTATCACACAGTTATTTTGTCTCAACTTTGCAAGTTTTTAAAATCCAAATTTAATGTCATCAAACGTTTATTTGAACAAGATGTAAACCACTTTCAGATTTACAAGTTACAAACAGTTATGCACACAAACAATTTTCCCAATAAGGTCTTTCAGTGAAACGCAGTCTTTCATTCTTGTCATAGCCCTACTGGCTTTATTCCCTCCATAAAATTGTATGATTGAGTTTGCTGTTTCAGTTGATGGTAAGCTTTTCGATCTGGAGTTAAAAAAATTCCCTTTCATTAAAATAGTTTTCTGCCTTGACTAACTATGTTATCTGAAGCTTTTAACTCCCCAATTGTTACCCGAACACTCGAAGTTTCCATAGGCAAAAGCGTTAGTAGCAAAATCTTCACTTTTCTGATCCCATTTCTGTCATATACAGTAATAATAGAAACTTGTCTGATACGTAGCAATTCATGGTCTTGAGTGCATTGTTTTAATATTTTTTGTGCCTTATTTTGGTTGTTTTTACTCTCATTTAACTCTGTTGAACATAATTAGAACTTCATTTATTTTTAGTGTGACAGTTGTAAAATACAAGTTTAATGATTCACTTTATATGCATAAAATGAAATTTTAAAAATCAATTATGTTAAAATGTGTTCGCGTATTTCTGTACACTGATCTAAAAGGATTTTTAATTACAGTACCGTATCTACTTGTGTAAGAGGAAAATAATTTTGTGTCTTTGGAACTTTGTAGGAAGGAAGCTTTACTATCAGGCTAGCAGCTGGCTGCAGACACTGCGACATGCTGACGTTAAGCTATTTTTTAACGTAAATATCTCGTGAGATGCGTGTGGTCATAATGCAATGTGTGTATTGCTGTTATGCTGAGACTGTGCCGGTAGACCTTGACTACTTCCGCTTGCTCGCTACCTCACAAGCTTACCTCGAACAGTTAGTTCTTATCTCTCTCTCTCACACACACACATTAGCTGTCGCCAGCCAGACAAGGAGTGAGAACTTTTGTGTGGTAGAAGGGTACCTTAGTGGCAGCTTATAGCATGGATAAAAAAAGGATCAGGCAGAAGCAGCATTAAAAATAAATAAAAAGAATCTGCCTTGCTGCATTGTTTGACATTCTTTAACAGTCATTCACGTTGTAAGAGGGGAGGGCTTTCAGTTGTAGCAGTTGCTGCTGTCGGTCGAGACTCCGCCATTCTCAAACAATGCAGCAAGAGGATGACTAAGAAAGAAAGTCTGAAACGAACTCCTTTTCCCTTGCAGACACCTTACCACAGAACTTTTGTTTGTTGTTGTTGTTGTAGAAGTTGTGATGATGATAATGATGCCTGGATAGCAGTAGTGTTAATCAGCAAAGAATAAATAACAAAAAAAATAAGAATATATTGGCCTTTATCTATTATTTAAACTCTCATTTGAAGAAATTTACAAGAACAATACCGGCTATACATCCCAATACCATGCCAGAACACCCTGGCAGTTAATGTAGTGAGTGCTCGTCCTGGGTTACATTAGTTGGATTTTCCTATACACTATGACTTGCTGTTTGCACTCAGATGTGAAACGTAGCCCAGTGTCTTATCTATCTTTGTTCTGAATTATGCTGTTATAAGCACCTACAACTAGTTATAGATAAAACAAAACTAAATGTGTTTGAAGAAAACTATATTCCCTTCTACTGGCGAATCTGCCCTCTGGCATTCACAGCCACTCTCAAGCACCTAACACATCCCGCTACTCCCGCCATGGCACCCTAACAGACTGTAACTTAACCTGCCATCTAGTTACGTCCTCCCGCTTACTCCGATAGATGACGACTAACTTTCCCTGGGCGAACACTCTGACTTACTCGACTGAGCGACGGAGTGATACATCAGGATCCAACTTCTTTACAAAAATGGTCAAATGACATAACTTAGTAACAGATTAAATTAGATAACAGTTTACTACACATTAACAAAAAAATAAATTATTACTTTAACTAATTGGGGACAACCTGTGTAAGCAAATTGTCAAATAGTAGCAAGGAGCACCACCTTTTCAGAGTTTTGTTGCACACGGCACTACCATCCACGAAGATTGAATAATGGGCTGTGCCGAAGCTGCATACTGGCACATCTCTGAACTCTGACCTGCCTACCAGATGAATCATATTGCAGAGTAGGCGAGCTCAGAGCCTACTTGTAATTTTCAAATCCAAATGAAGCAAGATATAAGTAAAAGTTATTTTAAAAATATATTCAAAATTAAATTCTCTTTCAAAAGACAATATAAATCAAGTAAAATTTGCCCATAAAACTTACTACTTTAATCTTGCATTAGCAGTTAAATGAAAATTTAAATGTTAATTTCTCTACTAGCATTACCAATTAAAATATTGGATCCAGCTGTATATATCTTTACACTCGATTAAGTTAGCCTAGTAAAATTGTTACAACAAAAAAATATTAATTAACAGAGGCTAAAAAAAATTGAACTTACGATTTGACAAGAAACCTAGTATGGGCTACGTGCCCATGCAAAAACAATGTTACAATGATAATTTCCCCTCTACCACCTCCCGTAACTTGGTACAATAATAACATACAAAGTAATATATATTGCCACCTCTTTTGCTTGTAGAAATTATATTGTACTGATTTCTTCATGTTTATTGTGATTAATGATTGATTACCTCTCCTCCCCGGACACCCCCCGATAACACAGACAAATCGTAACTCAAACAACTTCTCCCCCCTTTTAGTCCGAGTTATCGGGGTTCAGTGTATACACCATATGTTTATTTGGGGCTGCAAAAAAATCATAAAGTGCCATTTATACGATTTTCTAAACAAAACACAGATTTACAGTAAATGAAATATCACCTAAATGGAAAAGCATTATCATAATATTTATTTTTTGTTTTTATTCTAAGAAATATGCTCTACCACATGAAACAGCAAAATTATTTGTTTTTTAAATCTATTGGTATTTTTTCTCACTTCAAAACCAGAAACTGGTTATCTTTTTCATTTTGTTAAAATGTTGCCAATGTGGGTGGGATTCGGGATTTTATAAAGATGACTAAAATACTCGTTAGCAAGATGGCGGGTGATGCGGTTGACGATGCATGTGGTGTGTGTAAAAAGAAAGTAAAGGATAAGCATAACGGGCTTCAATGTGAAGGTCCTTGCAAATCTTGGTATCATAGCGTCTGTCTGAAGATTGCTGATGATAAATACGAAAAAATTGTTGATTTAGGAAACTTGGTGCAGTGGATTTGTGCATCATGTTTAGCAAGAAATGACGATCGTAATTCTAGTAAGTGCAACTGCGAGCTCTCCATACTTATCAAAGATCTGTTTTATCAAGTTAGTAAAATTGAAAAAGTTAATTCAACGCTAATGGAAAATATTTCGGCATTGTTTGACATGAACAAAACTCTGCAAAACACCATGGGAAATCAAGCACAACTTCTTGAAGACGTACTTTTACGTAGATCGGGAGAAACTGAAACCTATGCTCGGGTGGTAAATCGAGCACCTGGTTGTGATTCAGCTGAAACGCCCTCATGGAGGGAAGCGCTGCCTGGGGCAGTGACTGGTACCGGGTTAGTGTCGTTAGAGAGTATTAGTCATGTGACGTTAAAAGACGGGAACAGTGCAATGTCAATCAGTGGTCAAAAAATGTTAGAGAGTAAGCAGCATAACCTTAACCTTCAAAGCGGTAACCAACAAGTTCAGGTTCAAGGTAAATTTAAAAATATTAAGGTTACATCTAATCAACGCAAAAAAAGTGATGGTGTTAATGATGGTCAGAGACAAAATAAAAATAGTCAGAATGTTCAAAAAGTGCTGACAGGTAAATCCACATCTGATAATATGAAGCTTAATATAGTTTAGAGATCTAAGTTTATATTTTTGTCTCGGCTGGATCCTTTGGTCGAAAAAAGCGACATTGAAAATTTCTTGTCTAATAATAAGGTGGGGAGTTATGTTGTAGAGAAGCTAACCACCAGATATCCTACATATGGTTCATTCAAGATAGGAATCCCTGAAACTCTGTGGGATATGGTGTATAACAAAAATTTTTGGCCGGAAGGGGCGTTGGTAAGCACCTTTAAATTGTCAAGACGTGTTAGCAATTTAAAATCGTAAACAATGGTGGAGACTGGGAATTAAATAGCCTATGCCCAGTGGAACCTAGTGAATTGCGGATTCTTTTTCTAAATGTTCAAGGTCTTTATGGCAAGACTAATGTTTTAAGTTTTCAAGCCACTAATAAGTATGATTTGTTATGTTTATCTGAACATTGGTATAAAAATGAACATTGGTATAAAAATGAACATTGGTATAAAACGGAAGAAGCTGATTATATTAAAATTGATGGATTCACTAAATTGTCATGTTATTTAAATCAATTTCTATCAGAGGTGGTGTTAGCATTTATGCTTCTGATTATATTAGTTCGAGCTGTATAATTTTGGCCTTAGATGGTCTGTGTTATGAAAAAAATTTTGAATGTGTGGCCATCGAATTGGTAAATCTCAACATCATTATAGTGAGTTTGTATCGTTCTCCGTCAGGGGACGTTGACATATTTTTAGAAAACTTGGAATTGTTGTTTTTACAGCTTAGTTATAGAAGAAAACAAATTGTGATTGGGGGTGATATTAATGCTCAATTTGATGTATGCAAGTCATCCAGAAATTCTGTGACCAGGTTGCTGAACCTTCTTAGGCAATTTGATTGTAGATGCTTGATCGATTCACCAACACGTAAGTCTTCTTGTTTGGACAATATAATAACTAATGTTCCTCGTAGGTTATGTTTTTCTAAGGTGGTTAACCTCGATATTTCTGACCATGATGGTTTGGAGTTTATTCTCAAACAAGTGGATGGTCTCAAGTGTGTAACTAAGCGTGTAACCAAAGAGTGTTTGTTGTTGAGGAGTGTATCACCTTGGAGATTGGATAAGTTAAAAACTGCATTAAGCCACATTGATTGGTTTAACCTTGTAATTAATACTAATTTGTCTGCGGATGTTAAATTTGAAGTGTTATTCTCAAAATTTGTAGATATATTTAATCAGACTTGCCCCAGATTGTTAAGAACGTGCAGTGTTAAAAATGGGATATCCCACCGGTCCCATTTAAAGTGGTATACTCCTGCCTTGAGCCAAATGAAAGCTGAAGTCATGCCACTGCGGTTGGTGTATAAGAATACAAGCAATTCGACTGACTACAATAGTTATTTAACGATGCAGAAATGCTATAAGCATGCTGTTAATGAAGCTAAATTAGCATTTAACGCCGATCATATTGAGCACTCTGTTGATAAATGCCAAGCTGCCTGGTCTTTAATAAAAAACAATACTGTAGCTAATCCAAGACCAAATACTGAGTCCACTTTATCAGCAGAAGATTTTAATAGGTATTTTATTGATTCTATTAATATGGTTAGAGAAAAATTATTGTTTCAGCCACTCAACCACAGGTTCTAATTCAACAATCAAAGAGACCTAGTACTGTTTTAGTTTCGGATAAGGTGTCTAGTGACACAGTGTTGAAGGTTGTATCAAATATGAAATTATCTAGAAGCAAGGATACATATGGATTATCATCTATGGTCCTTAAACATGTTATCTCTGTAATATTGTCTCCATTGGTTCATTGTATAGAAGCATGTTTAAGGGAAGGAGTCTTTCCCAAATCTCAAAAGTTGGCAAAGGTTATGCCTATATTTAAGAAAGGAGATAAGGATTCCTTGAAAAATTATCGTCCAGTCTCTATTGTTCCTGTTTTTGGCAAGGTAATTGAGTCCATTGTTAAAATACAATTAGATATATTTTTGAATCAACATGATATTATTGTTCATAACCAATTTGGCTTTCGCAAGGGCCTTTCTACTATTGATGCTCTAGAGACAATGGTATCTAATATTTTACAAGCATTTGAGAACAAGCAATTTTGTAGAACAACTGCA
>PNEQ01112871.1:20078-88874 GCA_003012365.1 Medauroidea extradentata
TATGGTGTACCCCAGGGATCTGTCCTGGGACCACTATTGTTTGTCTTGGCAATCAATGATCTACCAGGTAATATTTTGAATTCAAAAACTGTTATGTTTGCAGATGATACTAATTTTATTAGCACTCATGCTGATTTCGATGGAATAAATAAATTAGTTAAGGATACACTTAGCTGTGCCAATGAATGGTTTAGGGCTAGTGGTTTTTTATTAAATAATGATAAAACACAAAATTTATTGTGCTCTTTAAGGAAGTTTGATCAAGATATGTTTTCAAATGAGGATGGAGCTATTAATATATTGGGTTTAAGAATTGATTCAAAACTAACCTGGAGTAGTCATGTTGAGTATATTTGTGCTAGATTGTCCAGGGTATTATACTAATTGAGAAATTTAACTTACATGGTCCCCAATACATATTTGAGGTCTGCCTATTTTGGATTTTTTCAATCCATTTTAGGTTATGGTATTCTGCAATGGGGGAGCAGTACACATTTAAAAGAAGTCTTAATTCTGCAAAAAAAGGCAATACGAATAATAAACAGGGCATCATTTAGAAAGCATTGCAAACCGTTGTTTAAAATAAGCAAAATTTTGACTGTAGTAAATTTGTATATGTATCATTGTTTGTTATATGTAAAAAAAAATATCAACAAATATTGCTTTAGACACGATGTTCATTCTTTCCGTACTCGAAATAATTCGAAGTTGGATGTTCCTTTTACAAGATTAGGTGTTATCACTAATAGTTATATGGTTATTGGTATAAGACTTTTTAATACTTTGAGTATTGAAATCAGAAGTTTAAATTTTAAGTCTTTTAAAAAAAGGATATATAACTGGTTGTTACAAAATCCTTTTTATCATGTTGATGAATACTTTGAAATGAATGTTGTGATTTGATTGTTTGTGATAATGTTTTATGTTATTTTATCATTTCGACGCTGTCTATTGCAATGTATTGCCGAATGACAATAAAGATTGATTGATTGATTGATACTGTATTTCTCATTTGATACCCCACATGCCATTTTGAAAAAATTTCACAGCACATACTGCTTCCTGTTTCCCATGTTAAGCATTGAAGTGCCCTGCCTTCCTGCTGTGATGGCTCACATTCTGTTTATGATACTTAGTGTCCATTTCATCACATGTAAACATGTTTATTTTAAGTTCAGCTCAACACAATAACTTGCACTTATTTTGTACAATGGCTTTGCATGGACCTTAAATAAAAATGTGCAAATGCACACCAATTAATTTTCTTGTTTGAGTATTAAAACCCTCTGAACAGCAGGAAATGGCTGAATGTATCATCAAACTCCGTAGTTTCAAAGATAAACTTAATACCTGATTCATTCTTGAATAAAATTTAAGTTTTCTGATGCTTTGATACAAGTGAAGGAGCTATTAGAAGATAGACAGTGTGACAACTTTATTACCTATGGAATGAAACATAATCATTTATGCTTCATGTACAGCTGAATAATGAATCATAGGATCGGCATAAAAAAATTGACCTTAATTACAGCAGAAAACTGAGAAAAGTGAAATCAAAAAAATTATGCTACTAGGAATTGAACCCAGAAATTTTTCTGAAAATACTTACGGATATTTGTTGCAGGAAATATATTTGTTGTGAAACTACTTAAATATGTTGTATATTTTAGAGATTTTATTTGTAAGAGTTATGAAATGTTTCTAATGCTTAGCAATGTTAACTCCGCAGTACTTGGCGCTTGGTAACCGAGATTGAGCATAGGCAGGCTGCGTGTACGACCTTGTAGATATCAGAACCTGTGTCTCCCTCGCATCATTATGTGCCTTCCATTTATCAATCAGTCTCAGCCTATTGCCCATATAATGTGCATGATTGTCACATATATGTACCAGTCATTAAGTATTTTAGTAAATGAGTTATTAAAAGTGTTGTTTGTTATGTATTACTAAACTAATTAGTGAGTACCAAAGTGCATTGTTGGTATTTTTTGTTGAACAATGGAAGAAATGTACAGTATGGGGGAAACTTCTCAAAGTGAAAGTCATCTGTCAAACAATTCAAGAAAGGTCTATACAAAGTACAGTATAACCCGGCTATAATGTTCCCGTATTTAACGAATTCCCGTATATAACAGTGATATTTCAGAGTCCCGCCATTTCCTCATTTACTTTAATTCATTTTTTTCCCGTTTGTACCAATGTCACAATTGTACATTTCCCGCCTTTAACGTCACTTTCGTTTCAATTCTTAGCCTCGAATTCTATGATACTATTTTTGTGAACAATTTTCAATACCATTAAAGCAAAACAACATATGCGACCGTACGTGAAACGTTTGTTTACGTTTTAGTATTGTCATAGATTCAACGTTTACGAGACGTGAAATGATGAAAGTTACGGCATGAGAACCAAAGCTATGACACTGCTGGCTCTGTGCAAACGAGTGTAAGCATCTCGAATGATCGACGTAATAGTTTATGTATTCTGCCGCTCATTTTACCACTGGGAGTACCGAAAGTGAAATAGATATGTAAAGACTGTATAAATTGAACGAACTGAACGTGATAATTAGCGAAAAGTTGAAAAGAAAAGTCTGGTTATTTTCCGGCAAAATTGATTGTTGGCTATTGCGCGATCGATTGCTTGCCTTTCGTGCGATATGTTTATGTTGGTACTACTGCTGCGAACAATATTTTCAGATGTTTATTTGAACTTTCGCATTGTTAGGTTACCGTTTAGGTTATGTACTGAATATTATTTTCCATCATAATTGTGAGTTGCGGCGTGGTGAAAAACAACTTGTAACTTATTTGACGTTTTTTCAGCGGCATGGCCGATAGGTTTGGGAGTAAATATAAACGGTGAGTGTTCACATTAGCAGAAAAAGTTGAATTTATTGCGTACATGGATAAAAATCAAAACAAAAAACATGTAATCGCGAAGGAGCTGGGTATTCCGGTTACAACATTGGCAACAATTATGCTAAAAAGAGACGTGATTCTTGCGGAAAGTACAAACAAGTCTGTGCGAACTAAAAAGTTGCGACCAGCAAAACATGAAGACGTCGAGGATCGTTTGTTTACTTGGTTTAAACAAGTTTGAGCTACCAGTGTTCCCATAAATGGCAATATCTTGCGCGAAAAAGCTGGAGAAATTGCTCTTTGCCTTGGCGATGACTTTGAGGCTACCAATGAATGGATTGATAGGTTCAAGAATAGATATGGGATTGTTTACAGAGCTGTTAGTGGTGAAAGTGCAAGTGTAGACCAGGGAACAGTGAGTGAGTGGAAAGACAAAGTTTTACCAAGTCTGCATGAGAAGTATGATGAAAAGGATATTTTTAATGTAGATGAGTGTGCGTTGTTCTACAACATGCTCCCAGACAAAACTTTTGCTCTGAAGGGTGAAAAGTAATGGTGGCAAAATGAGTAAGGAAAGGTTAACAGTTTTGGTAGGTGTGAACATGGATGGTTCAGAAAAATTGCCTCTTCTGGTTATAGGAAAATCAGCAAAGCCTCGATGTTTTAAGAATACCAAAACATTGCCTTGTCGGTATGATAACAGTAAAAACGCAGGGATGACTGGGAAAATTTTTAAGAAGTACATGCACATCATAGATTAAAAAATTGGTGTTAAAAATCGTAAGATCTTAATGTTTTTTGAACATTGTGCAGCACATCCTACGAACATGAATCTTAGGAACATTGAAATTAAATTCTTCCCTGCAAACACTACATCCTGCCTGCAGCCTTGTGATCAAGGAATAATTAAAGTTTTTAAGCAAGGTTTCAGGAAGCGACTGTGTCGTAGTTTG
This sequence comes from Medauroidea extradentata, assembly GCA_003012365.1. Classification (NCBI taxonomy): domain Eukaryota; kingdom Metazoa; phylum Arthropoda; class Insecta; order Phasmatodea; family Phasmatidae; genus Medauroidea; species Medauroidea extradentata. The sequence continues at coordinate 23,893 of PNEQ01112871.1, forward strand.
TTGAGATGTGTGGAAAATCAGCAGCCCATCAAAAAAATCTCACTGCTAGATGCCCTTCACTTTTCTGCTGCATCCTGGGAAGCTGTTGAACAGAAGACTGTGGCCAACTACTTCAGAAAGGCAGGGTTCACCAAGGTGGATAGCGGTGAAGGTGAAGTTGAGAATATTTAAGAAAATGATCAAGCCCCAACAGAGGAAGAGTGGAAAACTCTTCAGAATGTACTGAATTGTGACTGCACATATAAAGACTATGCGACAGTTGACAACGCAGTGGTATCCTGTGAAGTACAGACCATTGAAGAAATTTGTGCATCACATGAGAGTGAAGAAGATGAGGATGAAGAACTTGAGGATAAGAAAGTGCCGCCTAGTTACCTTCAAGCTTCTCAAGCTCTTTCAGTTGTTAAAGAGTTTGTAGAAAGCCAAGCTGGTGTTCCTGATACAATTATGAGGTCTTTGTGGCAAATGGAGGAATACTTGGACGAAACAGCAAGAAACAAGGCAAAACAAACAAAAATTAATGATTTTTTTCGTAGAAAATAGTTTTGGTATGTATCAACAAAATTTGTTATGTAATTTTTATTTTGGCAACTTGATACTGGATCATTTTCTCATTGTTTATGTATAAAGTTTCTGTGTATGAACTATGTAAAATGTTATTTTCAGTAGGATGTTGGGATTTTTTTTCTATTTATGATATTGCACACATAAATATCAGTTCCTGCATATAAAGTTTTCCTGGATATAACATTTTTTTTCACTTACCCCTTGAAAAACTTTATATCAGGGTTCTACTGTACTGAAAAACTTTCTGAAAAATATTTGAAACTTTTGGCATTAAGGACTGAATCTAGCACATTAAGAACTGTTTTGTCTTTATCATGAAAATGTGTTTTCAGAGAAAAATTAATTTTACAAAAGGTTTATTCTGATCCTTTACAAAGACATAAAACTTTATGTTTAAAAAAGAACTTAATGTTGTAACTTTAAAACAGAGTAGAATCATCTATCCAAAAGCTTACAAGGTAAAACTAGGTCAGAAACTTTGTGCATTTTGCACGAACAAGCTTTTAGAAGATAAGCTGATGAGGTTATTTAAAAGAGTAATGATTAGTGAGAATTGAAAAATTGAGGATGTGGCACTAACTTGTAACACTGTAGGTTTATCATGTTTTGTGGGAATACTAGATAAATATATGATTATTTTTTTATGTATGTATTTTCTTATTATATTTTATTTTCATGTATACATGCTCAAGGAACTAATTAACTCATTATCTTAGGTTATTTACGTACATGGGTATGTGTTGTGTTGCTTTGGGGGCTCGGGACTCAACAAGGAAAAAGCAGACAATTTTTTTATATGTATATAGAGGGGTTTAACTTTATCCAGTTATGGCCGGTTGGCCGGGTAGTAACAAACCGAGATTTTCCTTGTTTGTGAGTATGCTGCGCAGTTAGGTTTGCTGGACGCTCAATCACGAAGAAGTGTGGGTATCATTTAGTCTCTAATGGGTGGTTTGTGTATTGTATAACCAATAGGAGCACGGCAGCTGAAGGTCAGGCTCGGGGGATGTGAGCAGCGATGCACGTAGGCACGTAAGAGTTGTTCCTCGGTTCTCAGGATGTCCGGATGCAGCTGGGCATAGCCGCGGTCCGTGTATTTTTTTAAAGATATAGTAAGGAAGAAATATTGGTAGGGCAGCAGCCCATAACTTTATTGATCTGTGTTAACAGGAGTGGCATTTAAAACATGCACATGCAGCGTCAGTAGCCGTTTTTTTTCTATAACTTCCTTTCGGACAGTTAAAACTCTACAAATTCAAAATTTTTCTTTTAACTGTGAGTGTGGCCATTAGGGTGCCTGAGTCTTGTTTTCGCCACCCAGTATTCTTTGTTTGTTTGTTGAAATGTGGTAGCTCTGTGATCTTCGTTCCGACATCTTTAGTACTAAATTTATTTTTGTCAGTTTTTTTTTTTTCAATATTGTTTTCTGTCTGTTCTTTAATTTGCAAGTTCCCGAGTGCCCAGAGCAAGTAACTCCATAGGTTGTAATGCCATGAAGAAACTGTAAAACCTTGTCTGGTCAGAATAACAGACAATTTTTTTTTTTTTTCATATTTCTGTCCGATTTCGTTTAAAACTGTACCTGAATGTTTTCACCTACTTTATCTAAATTAACAGTATCTAAACCAAAATTTGAGTTTTACAACATAGATTGTCACAAGGAAAACGTCAAAATTCAGTTGAGTAGGGGCAGCAGTGTAACGAGAAGAGACATGACTAAAATAATGGACATGATTTAAAATTAAATGATAGGTGCATAAAGAAAGAAACAGGCTCAAATGTAGGTAATACTAGCTTCTCTGATGTGGTAAGGAAAAAAAAAAAAGAAACTTTCAACAAATAAGATTATTCTGTTCGTAAGGATCAACAAGTGTTCACAAGGTTAAGGGTTTACAGGAGAACCAGATCCTGGGTGATGAAAAAAGCTAAGCCTTGAAAATAGTGAATTGGTAAAAAAAATTTTATCAGAGTGATGAAGAGTGCATAATTTTGCTAGGGATGTAAGGATGTAGTGAGTATAGGAATAAAAGTTGGGAGAGAAAGTGTTTGATTTTGAGTAATCTTTGTGAGCTATACTCAAGTTTTAAATGGGAGTATCCTCATTTGAAAATAGGATTTACAAAACTCTGTACACAGACACCTAAATGATGCATTGTGGCTGGTTCTAATGGCACACACTTAGTATGTGTACTATGCCCAATTCACTGGAGCCAATATAGAGGAGGATTACAAAGAGAAGCAAAAGGAGAATGTGTGTTACTGTATTGTGACAAATGTCCATCAAAAGATAACCTTGTCCACTTTTTACAGTATATGATTGAAGAATGTTATGAAGACATTACTGAGTACCAGTCAGTCAGTTTCCATAGATTGAACTGAAATGATACTATTTTTAAGTTCAGTTGTTGAATTTATTGAAACATTAGTTGAAAAACTAGACAAATTAATATCCCATTCTTATATTTTCGAATCATAAATCAATCACTGAGATTTTTAAAGGCTTGTTGCAATGGGAGTTTACAGTACGAATGTATTGGTTTGTAGACATACACCATTGCTCATGTTTTGTAGACCAAACTAGTGTAAAAAGAGACAGTGCAAAAAACAGAAAAAAATCAATCCCGGAGGAATTGTGTACATTTTTTTTTGACAAAATTTCTCTAGGATTTCTTTCTTTATTATACTTTGTCTTTTGACACAAGTTTGGTCAACAAAACATGTGCAAGAAACCAACACATTCTTATCACAAGCATCAACTTTTAAAGGTTTAGAGAAGGAAACAGCTCCTGCAAATGTAGCTGTCATCTAAATGGACGCCAGTGAAGTTTAAGTTATCATAATACAGAAAGAAGTCCAAGGTTACCATTGAACCTCAGATTCATGCACTATTCATCCTGTAATCAATCATTGCAAGGATGCCACAAACAAAAAACTTTAATTTTTGTGTCATCTGATGACCTCAAACATGACATGGTGTATGAACTCCAATCAAAGTGAAAGCCTTTATGAAAGAGCACAACCCATACACTATAAAGATTCATTACTTTAGTGATAGGTGTGCTGCCCAGTATACAATAAGTACAACTTAAACTTATGTCTGCATGAAAAAATTTTTCTACTTAGAGCTTAGTAGTCATTTTTTGCTACCAGCGATGGAAAAATGGAATGTGACTGAATAGGGGTACTGTGGAATGCTTAGCTCGGAGGGAATATTTTCAATGCCCCCTGAAAAAAACAAATAATAACAGTGACTTTTGCAAAACCAGAATTGAAAATGTCAGTTTCCACTTTATTTCTAAAGAAGCGGTTGAATTAACTCATCTTGATTTTGAAAGTCACTTCAAATATGTCGAAACTCTTCCAGGAACCAGATCATTCACAACTTTCAATTATAATAGAAGAATAAGCTAGAATGAAAAAAACAGCTATTGTTTTTATTAAATTAACAATCAGCAAAACATGAAATTTTATTGCTTGTTTTTATGACAGCTTTTGGTACTTTGGCATGGTGAGTGAGGTAAACCTGAAGAAAAAGTTTTCACTGTAGCCTACAGTTTCTACATCCCCGCAGGACATCACCAACATTTTTTTTGCCCAAGAAGGAAGATGCATGTGCTGTGCTCATTCCTCATATTACTGCTGTTGTAAGTACCAAAAACAATGACTGGAAGAACCTATCAGTTTTCTTAAGACTGTATGACTAATGTCCAATCAAAATCTGACAATACAGAAAAGATTTAAAGCACAATGACCTAAACATTATTCAACTGTAAGAATTGTAAACCTTTATAATAAAGGAGTAAAAAAACCAGTAATTGCACAGTTTTGTGTGGTAATTTGAGCACATCTCTTAGAACCAAAACAAAACAGAGAGTCACGACTATCTTTTTTACCTTTAGGAGGTATTATATATACTGTACAACTCTTATATTTTGTTTTGAAAATCCTATAAATCACACTTATAAGATATTCTTGTGGCCCCAAATATACACTTGGTAGCATTGTACATTTTTTAAATTATTCCTGACACACTGATGTATGTATAAAATATGTTTCACTTACATCAATTAATAGAATAACCACTGGCAAGTTTCATCAAAATCTGAGATGGTGGGTGTCATGGTGTTTTTTTCTGAAATGGAATAACAAATATCTTAAATTATACTATAGGGTCATTCCATGCCAATCCAACAAGGTCTTGTCACCCTATGTCACAAATTTTCGTGAAAATTTTTGTGTGTTCCCCTTGTGGTTGTTAGGAATCTACCAAAGCTTTACATTTTACACTAAATAATTTTGGTTTTGTAACACTTCAATTTCATGAAACCTTCACTGTCTGTTACAAGAGACTTGCCAGAAGACACATTTAACCTACTAACATTTTCTTTCTCCATGACAAATTATCGCATGTTTTTGAAATCACACAAATATCATGTAAACAGATTTCAGAAAAAATGTCAGTCAAAAAAGATTCTAACTAAAAAAAATTAATAAAATGTTTTTGTTTTTAAATTTTTAATGGGGAAAAAAGTGTTTAGAAGATTTTAATTTTCAGCACGTGGACATGACAGAAACTAGAGTTTCTAAGGTTTAAAATGATTGATGTCTTTTTTAATTGTAACAGAAAAAATTTTACTTATTTATGAACATTTTTAAAAATTTGGTAGCTGGGCAGTTCTTATCCACAATTTTCTTAATCATAAGTCAGACACACAAGAAAAATTATGTTAACAAAGTTGTATTCATCTTTGAACGTATAATTACAATTATTTTCCAAAGTACAGACCTGCATTACTTTAAGTTATATGACAAATGAGTATAGTACGACTGCAAACATGTTATAGCTAAAAACCATAAGTACACTAAGGTCTCTGTTTATGTTGAGGTTACCTTCCTGAAAAATGGAATGTACATTGAATTTTGGCAAGTTGAGTCAGATGAGCTGCCCATGGCCTACAACCAAACACATCAAATTGGTTGGCTGGAAGCATGTAAACACAGACAAGCCACTGCACCGTGCGAGTTTATCACCAATTAACAGTGAAATGAGAGCATGGGTAACAAGTACAACTACGTACCAGCTTTTGACACAATTGTTTTAATAAGTGGGTTTACATTTACAGCTGGAATGTTTAAAGAAGAAAGACATCATTAAGATTTAAGTGGTTGACAAGCTGTTTTATTCCTCCCTTCACAAAAACAGGCGAGATGTGGTAAAATTAAGATACTTAAGTTATGTGACGAAAAATAGTTCTAAATTATGCCCACTTCTGCCTGTAACATGTAGACCTAAATATACAAAGCTGTTTATCACTTCACACACATGTGAACAAGGCAGCATCTAGACAAGTCAATCACTTGGTATTGAGATCAACGCTATCTGTTTCTCAAATAGCATTACCTTGTGCAAGCATACGAACACATGGAGACAGGATGGCGGTTGAAAACTTGACCTTGACAACATTGTCTACCGCCCGGTGGTGTGTCTCATTCCACGCGTAGACACACTGCTGGCTGCCTGGCCAATGATGTGTGACACGCAACACACTGCAATCACACACATGTAAGCACGTATGTAGTGATTTTCTCACTGTCTAACTTTGTGGGGAATGCAAACAGCACTCACAGTTTGTCATAGCCACTGAGTGAGCGTATGGTAATTGGGCTTTGACAACAGTTAAAAGTGGCAAGTTATTCAATTGAGACTTGTTGGGCATGTTGGTTTGGAAATAAAACAATTGTGGTACAAGTGGCAAGCTTGTTAATTTTTTTGTAATTGTTTTTCCTTCCAAGGCTTCAATAACATACTACCAGTTATGCAGAACTCCATGGTCATATAAAGTTCCGCATCAAACTATATAAGCAGTGATACTGCAACCTATACGCAGTCTGACAGCCGCTGTGTGGATAAAACCGGCAAAGAGAGACAGATGCAAGCTGGTGGTGCCAGCAGCCCTCTTAATGATGCATCATGTTGGCAGTCTCATATTAATGTATTAAACTATTGTGTAAAAGTTTTTAGTCATTTTGAGGGGCCCCTAAATTATGTTCCATGCTACATTTTTAAAATGATAGAAGCATAGCTTCATAGATAAACATATTGGAAATAAGTTTCGTGGTTTCACGTAGAATTGAATAAATGTGTCACACCATAACACAGTTTACGCACCAGGTATATAGCCCTCTTAAGGGGGTACCTACCAAATGCATGAATTGTGTTACTGTATGCCAAGATTAACAATTTATATGCGAAACTGAAAATGTGTTCCCAATATGTTTTTATAGGCTATTTAAAGAACACACTTAAAACTATATATTTAGGGTTTTAGAAATGCAGCACGTTTATTAGAAACACAAAGTTGGAGCATATACAATAGGTTTTTCTAGACTGCCTATCTGGAAAATACTTATCCAATTCGTAAGACAGACCAATACACATATGTTTGTTGAACTTGACGCCATACTTTCTGCAAATAAAGTACATTGTCACCACTTTGTAAGTCGCAAGCAAAAATTAATAGGTACTGTTTGAACACTGGACGTTCACGTAATGGTCAGTGTGTATAGGCGATTCAGTTCTAAACATGTTCATATGCCTCCAACATTACAAACAGTTGCAAGTAGATACCTCCTTTAAGGTCATATGTGCTTGAGATGTTATATTTTTAAAGTTGTAAAGTATTACACACATAGTTTATAGCACATTTTCAGTTATGTTACGCACATATTAAATAAGAAAATTTATTTGCGTTATGATCTACAGAATTTTTTTTTAGTACAAACAGAAAATGCTGAAATAAACATACTTTTCCCTGGTTGTTGTTCAATCGCCAGGTAGTAAAATATCATGTGTTTGAAAACACATTTAAAAAAATTTTTGTTGAAAATCTATTGAAAAATTGGTGTAATATTTTGTCACAATAATAATGTACTTATACACATTAATAATAAATAAAGACCAGCAGCAACATAAGCAATGCTTTCACTTTTATTCTATCTTTGGTTGTTTACGATGTCACTATAGCAGGTGTGAATTTGTTAAATATCTTAAAACTGACTCATGAATTGGTTGCAAGGTTACATATCAAGAATCACCACTCATCGTGTAAGTTACCGCCCAAACTATTGATTTTATAGGTATAGTTTAATAATGAAAAACGTTTAAATAGATGCTAGAAGTAATTGTACGTAAAGAAAAATGTAGTTTTCTAACATTGAAATTACAGTTTTTCATTAGGTTAGGTGACATTGGCTAGGTTAGGTTATTTTACCATTATGTTTTCAATTTTTTGACAGGATAGGTAAGGTTAGGTTACCTAACTTTAATGTACGCTAACCAAAACTAACATAAACTAACCTAAAAAATGGAAAACCTAATAGTAAAAGGTAGCAACATTGAGACAATTCAACAGGTGTGTAGAACGGATAATGGTAGACAGTCAATGCTGGTGGGGACAGTGAAGGAGTGGAATGCACTGCGGGAGGAGTTGATGACTGCAAGGGGGGTTTAGGAGGAGACTGGAAGATTGGAGCGGATGGAGAAGAGTCTGGGCATTAGCCAATTGCGAGTGTATAACTTATTATCATTATTACTATAAAATAAATTAACCTAACCTAACTTAACATAACCAAACAAAACAAACAAAATTTCCAAAGTTAATAAACTACAATTTTCTTTGCGTGACTGCTTTTAACGTCTATAGAAACATTTTCCATTAATAAAATATACCTCTAAAATCAATAGCTTCGGCAGTACATGATTAGTGTTTCTTGATATTTACAGTTGCAAGCTACCGAGAACTGCAAGTTCTTGGAACTTGTAATAGCAAATATTTCTCTTTCTCGACTATGTACTACTTTAGAAGGCCGTCATCCTCACGTCTCTCCATTCTGCTAGTACTGTACCATTGTAAGCTACGCCTAACATGCAGCGCACACATCTGCATGCCTCTCCACCACTCCTGCCACCTCACTCCGTGTTGACAGCCACCACAATGTTTGAAACGTATAGTATACGACACGTTTCTTTCAAGCCAAAATCTTCTTGAATCTGACTAAAAAAACTTTATCGAAGGGATATAATTATTGCTGCTCTGTAGTATCAATTTGCTGTGCTAAGAATTTATTTAATAATTTTTATAAACCTAATATTGGTGGAAAAGGTTCAGAAGAAGCAAAATGATTAAAATGGAGAAGGCTGGCTGAGGGAATTATTTCTACAGGAGGATACGAACTAGGGATGCTGGGTAGGGTACTGAAGGGGTAAGTAGTGAAGTGAATGAGCATGTATCACAATGTTGGAGTATGCTGTAAGTACAGTGGGACCATTATATGTGGTGTGGGAACAGGAGAAGGCCCAAAGAAGGGTTGAGAGGTGGGTGAAATAAATGTAGGCGGCAGGGGCAGGTTGGAGACAGCTAAGAGGCTTTGCAACTACCAGTTATTTTGAAGAAATTGGGGTGTAATTCACTGAAGGCCAGGTGAAGAGTGCAAAAGTTGGTCAGTGAATGGTAGTGTATGGAAAGGAAAGATGGGGAAAGTTAAGCTGCTCAATAACAAAAGGGGAGTACAGCAAAAGTGGGTATAAAAAGAGAATATACAGAGGGTGTAGAGTAGAATAGAACAGGGCTTCAAACTATGCCTTGGAAGTCGGTGAGGAATGGACAGGTGGACAAGCTGATAACAGTAAAGGGTATTGGTAACTCTGCAATGCAATAGGATAGACTTGCTACTCAGCAGTTCCCCAGCTACAAGCGACACGTTATTCTTCTAAACAAAAACCACGATAAAAATTGCTATGTTATTTAACTTTATGTAGTAACAGAATTTGTAGCACGCTTGCCAAATAACTATGGGTGCTACAGCTTCTTAAAAGTGTAAATTGTTAACGCAACTATTAGAGACGAAAGCAACATAATATGTGTAAGCAAACCTGTACTGAGGTTGATTGTAAAGCCTAGTTTACACCAACGATAACACTGCTAATAGCACGCGTTATCAACAAAGTTGTAAACAATGATGTAAAAATACTTGAAAATTGTTGACATCATGTTATCAACATTGTTGCCAACATTCTGTTATTAACTTTGTTAATATTTAGCAGGGATGGCAAAAATCATGTTTTTTTTTTAAATTACATTTAAAAAGTTTTTTTAGTTTTAAACAGTTTTTTTTGTTTAAAACATAAACATCGGTGATGGCCTCCACCGGCCTTGGTCCGTACAGCCACAAGAGCATGAGACGTATTCTGGAATCTCCGACAGTTTTTCGGGAGTTTTTGTATGTTTAAGGCAAACTAGTAAGGGACAAATCGAGACAATTACAATGCAACGGAAATGATAACCAAGTTGCAACTTATGAAACCAAAAAAATCTTTATATAAACATTTCGAAAATTGATTTTGTAAAGTAAGAACTTGGGTTTCTAATATTTATGTTGTGTTTAACATGTTATCAGAAACATTACCTGTAGGCCCGAACATCATGTACAAACTAAATATATTTTCCAATATTGTGATAATATTTTAGGAAACCGCCCGAACGTAATGTTTGTGTTAGTTTAAATTTAAAAATTGGTGTATTAACAAAATACGATTGTTATAATTTATTTTGCATAAGTGAAAAAGTGTGTGTTAAGTTTTCTACATGTAGGAACTACAGTACACATGCATCATTGAAGTAGAATGTGAAATTTTATTAAGTAAAATAATTATACGTGTGTTTTAAACAACATATAAAAAACATGTTTTAAACTATTTGTTTTAAACGATGGAAATGAAATAGTTTTCAACAAACTCGTTGTTTTAAAACAGTTTAAAACAACCTGTTTAAAACATTTTGTTTTAAACATGCCAACCCTGATATTTAGGCCTATAAAAGATGTTAATAATATTTGTTACCAACATTTTGTTGAAAACATTTGCTAGCAACAAAAGTTATTAATTTTAGAAACTTGTTAGTAACTTTAACACTGTTGATAGCATTATTTTCTCGACCCATTCTAGGGCGGTCTAGATCAAAGGATGTTGGTAACAAATGTTACTATGTTATTATCAATGTTGTAGGCATTTTTGTCATCAACAGTATTATTAACATCCGTTCACCATTCTTACAACTTTTTAGTAACATTGGTGTTTTCAGCAAAGTTAATAGCACATTTGCTATGTATACCATAGCTCAGAATTTGTTGATAACATTTTTGTAACTAACATTTTACAATTAACATTGTTATTTTTTCGGTGTAAACTGGGCTTAAGAGAAGGCTGTATCTTGCATGGTTTAGTTTTTTAAAAAATGCTTATTTACACTTTTATTTCCCGCACCATTTTTTTGGCGCAAAACTCTAAACTGAAATCTTAACATTTCCCAGAAGAGACCATTTCTGAACAAATACAGGATGTACCAAAATGATTTATACAACTTTGTTGGCCAATATTTTGCAGTAAAATTTTCATACACATGTAACGTTTTGGTAGCGAGTTAACAAAGTTCAATTTGTGCACCATTTGTTGCACACAGGATATCTGATTGATATTTCAGTTCCACCCATGTCTGGCCTAGCATGTCGTCATGAAGACGTTCAATTGCTGATGTTATGTGAGTTCGCAACTCCTGCAGGTCTTGGACCGGCGTCTGATAGACCACATCCTTCACAAAGCCCCATACCAACAAAGAAATTTGTGCGAGACAGTCCGAAGGTGAACGTGTGGTGTGATCTGCTTCACAATCGTGTGGTTCGGCCCTTTTTCTTTGCTGAAGCTTCCATAACCTCGACTCATTTACCTGGACATACTGGAACAGTTTGCATTTCCACAGATTAAAAGATCTGCAACACATCATGACTGCAGCAGGATGGTGCCCCTCTTCACTGGGCCTTGGTTGTTAGGTCGGCTTTGGACGACAAATTTCCAGGTCGCTGGATTTCTTCTTATGGTACTTTGTGAAGGATGTGGTCTACCAGATGTCGGTCCAAGATCTGTAGAAGCTGCAAACTCACATAACATCAGCAATTAAACTGTTCACGACGACATGCTAGGCCGGACATGGGTGGAACTTGAATATTGATTAGATATCTTGCGTGCAACAAATGGTGCGCACACTGAACTTTGTTAAGCCTAGGTTACATCAGCAACAGCACACAAACAGCACAAACGTACGGAAGTTAAATGTGTGTTAATATATAGTAGCTACTACATGGATGTACAGCACACGGACAGGAAAATAGCACACAATTGGCGCACAAGAAGTTGACAAATTTTTAACTTTTCTGTGCTCCGTGTTCTGTGCACAGCCAATCAAGAAGCATTGTGGATATCACGACAGTTTACGAAGTTGTGTAAATTAATTTTAATTTTTTACGCACGAAGAGCATTTAGTTACGAAGTGGAGAATAAAGCAATTGACACAGTAAGTAGTCTCTCACATAATTTTGGACATTTCTATGTTGTGCATGGATGTAGCATGGTATCCTGTGCTGTTTGTGTGCTGCTGTGCTATTTCCATGCTGTAACCGTGTTATTACGAATGTAGCCTAAGCTTTAACTGGCTACCAAAAGTTTAAGTGTGTATTAACATTGTACTAACCGCACATTTCTATCTTTCCCCGTCTCCAAAATATTGGACGCCAAAGTTGTAAAGTTCATTTAGGAACATGCTGCACAAAAAGGAACGGAAGTTTACTTTCAAACACAAAAATAAACAAGCATATACCCTAGCTGCTGTGCAGGCCTACACGAAACGTTTAGTCAGAAAATCCTTACTTTTCTTCTCAGTGTAAAAGAATACCACTGACACGATTAAGAAACACCAAAACATAAAGTTAGTATTAAAAAGGGTAGCTATACTAACAAATACATGTTATTACCACAATAGAGTAATATTTATGGAATAAACATGTTACGTGTCATCTTAAAACGTTTGAAGTTTATGTAAGAAAAATTACTTATAAAAAAACTGAAACATACTCACAGACGATATACAGTTTCAGTATACATAACATGAAATAAAAACAAACATACTAAGCACTCATACAGTCTGCCATCTTGATTGCATAGTCAACGAAATATTATCAAACACACAAGAGGTGACTTCGTCCTACATGATGCATTCAGAAAAATTAAGGCCACGTTTTAGATGGTTGTTCAACTAAGGTTACATCTCTAAATGGGAGCCGCAAACGCTCAGGCCCGTAATTATAAACGTCTTTCGAAGTACAACCAATCTCCCTCCACCCTAATCTGGAGTTTTGCACATTATAGACCTCTTTCAGAGAGCGGCGGATAGCCGACGAACAACCATTCGCCACCAAGTTTCCACTTTTTGGGAGATTGCAGGTGAATGACGGCCAGACCTCATTCGGCGAATCACCAGCTGTTCTGTAGAGACCAGTTATAAAAAATGGCGAGGAATTTTAACGAATTCATTCGGCACATGGATGAAGTTGTCAACTATTGTGAATAAATAGATGGCCAAAGACATGCGCAATTAACCAAAATATATATTAGGGACATGGAAGATCCCTTTTCAACTGCACTTCATCTCTGCGGGATACATCGCAAGTGCAGTGATTTTCTTCCACATTTCCTTTTATTGTAGTTGGACACGGAGTCAGTTTTCTTATTTGTAGTTATGTTTTTGTATTTTTTTATCCGGTCAAAAAAATGGCTTTTTCTTTAGGAGTGTATCGCATTGTCGAATTTTTACCTTCCATAGTCAAACTTTTCCGCGGCTTCCTTCAATCACTTCGAAAATCTAATGTGTGTCCCTCTACAAAGAGAACAAAATTGTTTACAGACAAGGAAAACATAATCGAAACGATTTTATTTTTACAGTTAGGTGTGTTCGTAACAGTGGTCTTTGAACACTTGAGTCTATGTTCGCTGCTAAAAATGAGGCTGTGTTGCCAAATTTTATGAAGGAGAACCATCCAACTCCCTTTCAGCCGGCGATCTTCTGGTGATCCATCGGCAGACAACTATAGTGTAGGAAGGGTGGAAGACCGCCAGCGAACTGCTGCGCGAATAAAGGCCAGGGGCTTGCCAGCAAGCCTTCGGAGGACGTTTATAACTACGGCCCAAAATTTTTGGGGGGAATAACATTTAATTTGATTATACCAAAACACCAACCTCCCAACTAAAGCGGGGGATTCAAGGGTCCTCCCCCAAGAAAATGTTTTTCCTTTGTTTCGCTTCTGTACTCTAAGCCCATTATGGGCGGTATTCATAGTCATATCTCGAGACGATTTGACCAAGACGATCTTATTTATTAAGACAGCACTTTTCAAGTCCAAGTTTCATAGTCCACGAATAAGACGATCATCGTCAAGATCACACGCGTTTTATTATTATTTTTTTGGTGGCCCAGAAGCGGCACACCCTAGGTTAGTGTCGTAACTACTAGGAGTTAGGAGGGAGCGGGAGTGGTAGCGGCGCGCCAGGCCGGCGGCCTATACGCTCTAACTACTGCATGTAGCTTGCTGTTGCTTGGGCAGCCCGTTTGCCACGATGGAATGACTTGTACAAGATTTGTTGGAATCTTGCACGAGTCATGAAATGATAACTTCCATGGAAGGTTGTGTGGATGGTTCTATGGAAGATCCTTCTACACGATACTTGCTGCCTTAAAAGTAAACACAAGACGAGTGTTTAGTTTTTTTTTTATATTTATACATTATACGGACTTATATTTTGTGAAAATTGCAGGTGGAAGCATCGTAAAACTGTGTACTATAGTGAATTTCTTCGGCAACGAAAGAAAATTGATTTAAAAGGGTGAAAAACGCCTGCACATCGAGCCATGTACGATTCATGGTACATAGCCACAAAAACATAGTGTTACATGTTCTATGGATGCAAATATGAAGGATAAGTCATATACAGTAGAGGTATAAAAACTTAATTTGTTTCAGTATGTGTGCGAGTGTATAACGTCGTAAGCCTACATTGTTAATGTCAAATAATTTAACTAGTGTATCATAGCCTAACCTGCTTGCGAGATCTGTATGTTGTACGCTCGTTTATTATTCTGCGTAGGTTTTTGTAAGAATGTAAATGTTGCTATAGTAAAAATATCAGGGCTTATATTTAACAGTATTTTGTACGACTATATATATTTATTGTTGAAATAGAATGGTATGAAAATGTTATTGGAAATATTTGAGGTAGTCGTAAGGGTTTACTTCTCAAAACTCGTCGGTAATCATCTTGGCGGAAATTTAAAGAATAAACTCTAAAATTATCTTGATTAAACGTGTTTCTTCGCTTCCAGCACGATGGACACTGTCGCCTTAAATCCTGTTTTTTTTTTTCAATCTGTAATATAAAACGCCTGTAGTCTTTGACCCCCAATTAGTAAACTATGCCATAGCACAGCGAACACATAGTCACATGTTTTGCTAATTTTTAATATGTCTAGTCTCGTAATGAGTATGGCTCATTGCTTTCAGCACTACACCCATTTCAACACTATGTGGCTGGAACCTTCACTGTTACATCAGCAGCAGGGCACAACACGAGCGAAAGAAAGTGTGGGAGACGGGAATATACTAATGGTGTTGATAGCATTATTTTCTCGATCATTTTTGTAATGATACGGCAGTATATTGATAGTAATATTACTAGTAATATTATTACTAAACAAGAACATTTGCATCGGACATGACATAGTAATTAACACAATTTTTTGCATTATTTCTATTTTGCTATTTTATATTTTTTAAAACTGTGCTTGCAGTATTTCTTTCATAATATAAGTAGCACATTTGTGCAACATTGCTAGAAATATTGCACCATAGTGTACAATTTGTTGGTATCTGTGCTATCAACAGTTTTACATTAACATTGTGGCGTATTTTTGTAAATAATTAGAATTTAGAAAAAGTAAAGTAAAAAACAGAAAAATTTTTGAAAAAAAAAAAGTCACTGGTGAATACATTAAAATTACTATTGTTTTGTCGGAACTGTATATATTTTTTTATGTAAATATTTGAGCCAATGGTTTCTTTCGGGGAGTATTTGCATTGAAATAACTTTTGTAGGCTATACATCATCACAAATACATGATAAATAATGAAAAATAATGTAGTAAATTATGTGCAGATAATCCGAGAGAAGTATGTTGCGGTCGGCTCGCCTATATATCCCGCGCACAGGTGAAATATTCTACAACATCTACCTAGCACAAAACAAAAACCCATTCACGAAATTCTTCAAAAAGGGTACCAAAAATTTCATACAGAGTTTCTGCTTTATATCGTCCACTGATATCCCCCATCCATCTCCAAAAACAAAAAAAGTTCCTAGCTTACTATATTTGTCCTACATTTTCTTCTCCTCGGTAGCGAACAGGGTACTGTTGAATATTTTTTTAAAAAATTAACTAATGGGCATATAGAAATGTAACATAAGGCATCATTGGCAGGACAGTTCATAGATACACTGTAAAAATTTCGAGGTCAATAGACTAAATAGTTTTCTATTTCTGATGTGTTTAGTGTAACAGATTTTTGGACGCGCGAGCTTGTGCGCAACACTCCGTGGCTTGACTCCTCCATGTGATGTCAGCAGCAGGAGTGGAAAGAGCGTGAGAAAGCGCGGGAGACGGGAATACACCCCCCCTGACCTACATATATATCCGAGCTAGCCTTGTTAACTTAAAGAAATTCTATATATCCGGTTTTCTAATTATTAAGTAGTAACATATTTGCTGAAAACCATTTAAGTAGCTCAGAATATATTAACTGAGCTTAAGTTTGTAATTGTTCACAAGACATTGCTTTTAACAAACGACATGTATAATCAGCAAAAAGAAAAGTATTTACATCAAATTGCAAAAAAAAGTAGATTGCAAATAATTAGGCAAATAATTTATAAACATCATAAAAAATGTGGCCCCAGTACAGAACCCTGTGGCATACCATTCTTTATACTTGCTTGAGTGGATAGAGCATCCTCCATTTTTATTATATCTTTAACAATAGTTATTTGTGTTCTTGATGGTAAGTATGATTTAATTAATGTATTGATCTTATTGTTTATACCATAAAATTTAGTTTATGTAATAAGATCTCATGATTGACACAGTCAAATGCCTTTGTAAGGTCACAAAAATATTCCTAAAATATTATTTTTAATATTTAAAGCATCAAGTATAGCTAAGTTTAAGCTATCAGTTGCATGTTTAATTGATAGTCCTTGTCTGAAACCAAATTGTGAAGGGGAAATAATTTTATTTGATTCTAGATGATTAATTAATCTTAAATATGTTATTTTTTCTATTACTTTAGAAAAAGTTGAAAGCAAGACAATGGGTCTATAATTCTCAACTTTGTTCTTATCTCCCTTTTTAAACATAGGTTTGATTATTGTAACCTTCAGTCTATCTGGAAAATTTCCACTTTCAAACATATTATTACAAATAAAACTTAAAGGTTCACTTATCAAATCTGAGCATTTTTGAAGTAGTATGCTAGAGATGCCATCAAAACCATATGAACATTTTGGTTTTAGTGATTTAATAATAGATTTAACTTCTTTAGATGTCACAGGAGTAATTTTAATTTGAGGAAATGAATTGGGGTATGCAAACATAAGATAAGTGTCAGCCTTGCTTCTCTTAGACAAGTTAATTTTTAGATTATCAACCATATTTGCATAGTATGTATTAAAGGTTTCTGCAATTTCATGTGGAGAACATACCATTTTATCATCGATCTCTATTATAGTAGGATCTTGATTAACTAGTACCTTATTACTTTCTCTCTTAATTATTTTCCAAGCAGTTTTGACTTTATTACTAGAATTATTTATTTCCCTATCTAAAGTCATTCGCTTGGACTTAATTATCACCTTACTCAATATTTTACAATACAATTTGTAATATTTCCCTAAATTATCATTAAGAGTAGATCTATACTTACAATAAAGTTCCTTTTTTCTTTCTACTAGAGTTTATTATTAATTTTGTTAACCATGCTTTGTTGTCCTTACTATGCAAGGTAATATATCGAAAAGGGAAATGTTTGTCTGTTAAGTAGACAAAGGTGTTATAAAAAATTTTATCTGTATATTCACATCAGTTGTATAATAGACTGGACTCCAGTCTTGATCCGCCAAATCTTGTCTAAAACTATTTAAGCTATCTTGATTTATTCTTCTAGTTTTATTTTAACCATTTTTATTTAGACTTAGAATCACTCTTATACAATAATAAAATAATCTGCCCATCAGAATCAGACAGCCCAGTAACAAATGGTAAAATTGTAATATTTCTATTCAATATGTGGCCAACAAAAATATTATCAATAGCAGTTCTGGAGCAGCCAGTAATGCGAGTAGGAAAACCAAACATTTGGATTAAATTAAAAGTTTTAAGTAAAATAGTCAATTTACAGTTTACACTACTATCAGTTAAAAAATAAACATTAAAATCTCCACAAAGAACATATTCAGTTGAACAACTATAAAACTTAATTAATAATGTTTCCAACTTTGTTAAAAAGACAGTTATGTCACTACTTGGAGATCTATAAATAGCAATGATAGTGATTTCAGCATGTCCAATATTTACATGACAAGCACAACACTCAATATATTTTTCTACACAGTAGGAAGATACATTAACTCCCACTAACAATAGATAGATTTTGAAAATGTCCACTTATATTACATATTTCAATATTTAAATTATTAATCTCTTCATTTACACAAGAACATGGTACAAGGTCATATCTTTGCAGTACATCCACTATTATCACATTAGTGTGTGTTAGTAGTAGTAAGTTATGTTTGAAAGCTACAACAGGATCGACACTTTGATTTTTAGCAACGTCATTTGAATCTCCTAAAATAACAACTGTATCTTCAACATTTAGTGATTTACATTCCTCCTGAACTCCACTTAGTACTTCCTTTAAAGGGACACCTGGTTTGACAGGATCTGTAACATGGTACTTACAGGTTTCCTCTTGTAGCTTGTTTACCAATCCTCTCCCATGGCTATCAGCAAAAATCCACGTTTGTGGCCTGGCGCTTCCCTCAGCTATAACTGGGAGCTAATCCCGTAGAGAGTCATGGTAAACCCGCGAGGTCGCGGGAGGAAACCCGTGACGAGAGACATACGAGGTGGGTTCTCCATGCTAGGATCATGCACTTCAAGACGAGCTTGTTTGGCACTACTTCCGGCTTGACGAAGCATAAACTTAAGATGGCCGAGAGTACACGAACGATTCCGAACATTTACGAACACATCGCAATAAATATGGCGTTTTTTAAAAGTTACCTACAGTTTTTTCCTGTTCATGTATCAAGATACTTTGTTACCAATTATTAGCCAAGGTACGGCCAAATATAAGCAAATAATTAGTTTGGTTTACATTTTGAACAATAGAAAACTTCACTTGGAACACTTTTTTATGAGAATCAAATTGGAATTCTGCAATTTAATTACACTTTGGCTATCCTAGTGACTATTCATAAACGAGTAACGAGGTGGACTTCTATTATAAGACGAACTTTCTATCATTTATAAATATTATTGTGCTAGACAATTTTGTAGCAAGTAAATTGCATGTATTTGTAATAAATAACAAGAGTTTCGCTCCTGTTAAATGTTATAAAATATCTTTGCCTACATAAATTCCAATAAAATAATAATTATAAAATCCTGTATTCATGGAGAATAAATCAATATAATTTTTGAAACAAAAATTATAGTGTTTGTTAATAGACAATCAGAGCTGTTACCTACCATAAAATAAACTTTTAAGTGAATATTGAATGAAGTATTACATATAATAATAACTACAATTACATAATCGCATGTGTTCCTGTAGTGTAGTTGGATAAGTAGCAGATTTAGGGTAAGCTACCCCATCATGTATGTTTTAGGGGATGATGTTTCGAATCCGAACATGAACTTTTTTTTACTTTGAATATTGTTAACTTACATGTCTTTAATTGTACAAAATCTCTTAAAATTCGTATTCGCATATTTGTAATATTGATTAAAGACATAAATACACTCATAATGTACATGTCAGTTGTAAAGCTTTAGTAAGCTATTAAAGGTACTTAACTAAGGAAAAATGATTGGTAATAACAAAATAAGAATAATTAAAATTTATTTAGTGATTAACACAACTAATACATAACATAAAAAAAATTTTGGAAGTAGTTGGGATCGAACCCTAATCACCAAAATATAACTCAACATTGCAGTTCTGCCGACGCTTTACCGATTTTTTTTATAAAAATGTTTGGTACAATGGCAAGGCTAACGCCTCGCCACTGCACCAAACATTCCCCTCCTTTAAGTTAATCGATGCATTTCCCCAGTATTTTTGTATCGTGTAGTTGTCGTTGTAATGGTAAGGTGTCTTCTGGCACACAGACAAGACGAACACAAACACCCAGTCCTGAACCCGAGGAGGTGGTTGTAAATGTCACCTCCCCGGCCAGGAATCGAACACGGCACCCTTGCCTCAGCAGCCAGGAGCGCTAACCACTTTTTTTTTTTTTTAATGTAAGGCTCCTTGGCGAGGTCGCAACATCGCCAATGAGCCAAACATCCCCCCCTTTACAGCTTTAGTATGTGACAATTCCCCAGTTGTGACAGTATATGGTGACTCTGACAATTGAAAAGACGCTAACTGACAAACACAAATTTTACACCCAGCCAGACCCGGGAATCGAACCCAGAACCCCTCGTATCCAAGTCGGTCGCTCAACCAACTCAGCTACGGGGGGTCGGCAAACCACTGAGCCAAGTGGCCGGACTACCGATCACACTACGATGATGCGACATGCAAGAGTGCTTTTTCAAGTTTGTAACTATTACAATATATTAGAAAACAAGAAGTGTTTATTCAATTCATGTAAAAGTACAATAAAATCATAAATACATTATACATTTTGTAATAGGTCTATGTATTTTCACCGTAAAGTTTTTTTTAAATCTCGAACTGCAGATGGGAATCGCTACAAGTTTATTACGAGACAATTTTTTTTCTGTTCCGGCAGAAACAAATTAATACTCTGTATACTATAATTTATATTTTTTTTATTTATTTGCACCATTGAGATTCAAAACAATGAACTAATTTGTTCTTTGAATATTGGGCTTGTCAGTTTGAGGTCAGTGAATAAAACAATACAGCAGGGACAATACAGTATATAGGGACCTAGTCATCCTATACATCACATATAAAAGACAATATAAATAAAGTTAACATTAACTTATAATTAAATTATACAATGATTCACCAATTTAAATTATAATCAAAGTATTTTTATATTTGCAACCATATTCTATTTTTATTTTTACAGTTTTCATACTAATTAAATAATTCTGTATCTCCTGTAGGTCTATACTATAAAAACATTTATTTTCAAATATTTTATAAGTAAATTTATTAAATGTTGCAGTTTTTAGATTAGTTTTTTTGTTTTGGTAGAGTATTAAACAGTTTAAGACCACCATTATAAAGACCTCTCTCAAAAATTCTACTTTTATGTTGTACCACCATTAATTTATGAGAATTTCTTGTACTGTGTTGATGAACATCTTCATTTTTCTAATAAATGTCTTCATTTAGTTTAACAAATTTTAAAATATGTAATGCATGCTCTGGGTACAATGTTTTTAATCGTGGGTCAGAATAAAGGGTTTACAAGATTTCCTCTTATTAATATTGAATACAATGTTTAAAGCCTTCTTTTGTAATATAAATATTCTAAGGGCCTGTATTACCACCTCTGTATAAATTCCCTGGATTACTATCTACTGAATAAGCTATTCGCTGAATATATCTGTCCTCCTGTATTACGATCTTCGAATAGTGTCCGAATAACTATCCCCAATTTATCAGGTGATTTCGACCCTACATAGTTCATTTTTTCTTATGTTGGTATTTAAAAGCCGGCTAAGGTAACAAAATATAGTGAAGTTTGTAATTTTAGTATTGCCTACATTGGGTATTCAAACATATTTTTGTTTGGTGTTTTGGATATCAATATCAGCACAGCAGTGTTGTTTTTGTATTATTAAAGAACTTGTCCGATATGGCAGATGTAAAAGGGGTCAAACGTGTGCGTTCAAGCAATTATAATGCAGAAGAATGCATGAAATTAGTGCAACTTGTGCGAAGGTATCAATATGTCGTGGAAAATAAGAAGACTGATGCGATAACCTGTACAGAAAAAGTGTGTATTGTATTTTTATATAATAGCCATGTGATAACAACGAACCATTTTGTTTGCATTCAGCCATGTACATAAGTACTGTCTTTTTATTTCAGAATAAATCGTGGGAAGAAATAACTGCGAAGTATAACTGTACTACATTGCAGCCTAGGACTGCTAAAGACTTACGACAGAAGTGGGAATCTTTGAAAAGAGAAGCAAGAAAAGATGCTGCAGCGCATCGCCAGGCGCTTTTTAAAACTGGAGGTGGACCATCTGTGGACATCAAACACAATCCTCTACTGGAGCTAGTTAAGGAATTCCTTGAGCTATCGGCGAATGGGTTGGAAAGTGTGTTCGATTCCGACAGGATATGTAAGTGTATGAATTTCTCAACTACTAACATGTTTCGAGCTATATAATTGCTTTCTGTAATAAAATATTTTTTATAATAATTTTATCCTCGCAATCTGGCTGCTGCTTGGTTGGAAGTGGACTATTCCCCATCCCAACAATATTAGCCTTCCAGAACTTTGCTAAACTTCTCAACTCCTCTTGCAGTCACTAATGCCTTCTTTTTACTGATGGTTCCTCTGCTCTAAACAATGACTCGAAAAATAGCTACTCATCGTGTACCGGCCACATTAATGATTGTAAAGGCATAGTTTATCAATGAGAAAAGTTTCTATGGACATTATAAGTAGTTGTACATAAAGAAAATTGTACTTTACTAAACTTATAAATTTTCATTTTTTGTTAGGTTAGGTTACCTTAAGTGAGGTTAGGTAACCTAATCTAACAAAAAATGCAAAACTTAATAGTGAAATAACTGAACCTGCAGGGTGACCTAAGGTGGAGAACGCTGGTAGAGGAAGTGGTTTCAAAAAGGAGAATAGCATTGGAGGTGTTGGGAAGGGTGTTGAAGGGAGTTAGTTATCCGTGAGGTGAAGTAAAAGTATATTTTATAATGGTTTGGCCAATATTAGAGCATGCAGCGACAGAATGCGACACATATGTGAATGTTGATGTGTAGGAGCTGGAGATGTTGCAGAGAAGGTCAGCGAGATAAGTGAAGGGTAAGTGGGTACTTAAGGCAGCCTGGGCCGGAGGGGAGGAGGAAGGGAATTTTAGACCATCAGTGATGAAGGAAATGGGGTGTAGACAATTCTGGAAAAGGTGAGAGTGGAAAGATTGGTTGGGTTGTACAAGTTGTAAATGGTAAGGGAAACTGGTTAGGACTGAGAGAAAGAGAGAGTGTAGAATGTTTTGCAGGAAGATTTGGTGACTGGGGAGGTTGGAAGGTTCAGGAAGGGTTTGGAAAGTTGTTAACAATGGTATTAATAAATAAGTGACTTACATATGGTCTATGCCTAGTGGCAAGCCAATCAACTCCCTTATAGCAGTCTTTCCGCTGCCTTTCTAAACTGTCCTGCTCTCCTCAACACCACCACCTCCTGCAACTAATTCCTTTCCCTGATACTTCTAACCAGCATCGACTGTAGCCCACAGTCCGTCCTCCACCAGACCCACTATATTTTCCAACTCTTTGTTCTACCTCTATGTATATCCTCTTCCAGATGTTCACCCAGTGCATTCAATACCCCTTCACCCGTCACTAGCCTGTCTCCAGAAATGTCTACGGATGGGATGGGCAGGAAATAGAGGAAGTCACAGAACATAGGTACCTAGGGGTTATGTTACAGGCTGATCTGAAATGGATAGAGTGGTTGAAATGGGAAGAAGGGAAGGGTGTTGAAGGGAGTTATTGGCGAAGTGAATGAGAAGGCATGTTGCACAATGGTTTGGCCAATTTCGGAGTACGCAGCCACAGAGTGGAGTCTGTATGTGGATATGGAGGTACAACAGCTGGAGGAGGTGCAGAGAAAGGCGGCTAGTTGGGTGATGTGATGAATAAATGGAAAAGTAAGGGGCAATGTGGTGAGGAGGAAAGGAAATATAGACCTACAGTGATGATAAAGGAAATGGGATGGAAACCATTGAAGGACAGGAGGAGAATTTAAAAATCAGTGAATCAAACTAGCCTAAGTAATGTCTTTTCTCACTATTTAAATAGACCAAAAAAGAAAGCTTAAAAACACTAACTTATTTATTTTATAGTTTTTTAACATCCTTTTGTCATGAGTGAGGTAGGCCTAGGCCTGTTGTACAAATTTCTTTGAATCGTAATAAGAAACTTTACCATGAATCTTTAAATTTTTGCATTTATAAACAAGGAAAAAAGGGTTTTTTAATAATAGGTATTAATTTACTTTTTTTTATACAGCTGATGTGATACCAGATCCATCTCTAAAGCAGGAAAATATGCAAACAGTAAAGGTGAGTAAGTTAATTTTAACGGCAGGTGAGTGTTACTAACATTTGGGCCTAGGATAGAGAATGTCACATACATATTTATATATCAGTTGTAAAAACCCAACTTATCACACAGTTATAGTTTGTTTATGTTGCCAGAGTGTTTCATGGAAATGTGAGTTATTTACACAATAGGCCTAATGAACACTAATTTACTATCAAATTAACAAAATAATGATTCCTCCTGTAGATTTATTATTTTCATGTGTTCTGTATGGTGAACATTGTTGATTGTTAACTGAAATGGTAAAAGTCTTCCTTGGCTTAGAATTTCCATTCGGTTTTTTATTGGCATCTGATAATTCTTTAAAAATACATTTTTCATTGTGTAGTTTAGGCCAGCATTAAAATGAGTGAGAAATAACACAAAGTACATACATGCAAAAAACTATAAGAAAATTGTGTCTCTCACTATACCAGTGTTTGTACTGTTCACATTGTGGTATACAACGTAATGAATCAAATTATAGATCCATTAAATGGCATGGTTGGCAAAGTGGTCCTCCTCGTTTGGCTTTTGCTGCTAGTAGAGACGGGGCATCATCATAGAATGTGTGACATTGAACACCAAGCTAGCTACTTAATGTTTATTAATCAATTTTGTATAGTAAAATATTATAATTATTTTATAAATTTAGTATTTTACATTACTTAACATCAGAATTTTGTTATGCGAATGGTTCTTGTGGCCATATCACATTTACAATTCATGACAATCCTATAATTTTTGTATTTAATGTTGCACAGGTGGTGTGCATGGAACCAGTTGTTAATGAAGTTGATGGTGAAGAGATGTCCTGTGAAATTGTCGAAATGCTAGGTCAGTGAATACCAAGTTAAATTCTATGCTGTTTTATGAACCAGTTTAAAGTACCAGTATGTGGTGGACATATACAATAAAACTCAAAGAGTATGATGTAAAATGAGGTTTTGGGTAGGGCAATGCTGGACTGCAATGTGGCGTAGTATAAATAGGGTATAAAAGCACACAAATGTTGTGTTTACTGTAATATCATTTGCTAGATTAAGTAGTTATTGTGTGCCTTAACCTAAATTGTCTGAGACATGTAGTTTAAGTTTTGGCCATTATTTTCAACTTAGAACTCTATTATTGTTTACGTTTAGTTTTGCTCAATTTTTCCACATTTGTGTTCTTCTGTACTATTAGTAATAGTTTATTAGACATATCACTGGTAGTTAGTGTTTGCATTTTTTTTTTTTCGTGTTTTTTAACTATTCGAGTGTAAATGTAATAGGAGGTGGCTTGTAGAGGTTAAATGTAAGAGAAGACAAAATACCTTAACTTTGCCATTCTAAGGACCGGTCTTACCACCTCTGGGTAACATCTGGGTAAATTTTATCTCCTAGGTAAACGACAAATTGCGTCTTACGAACTCTAGGTAGGCCTAACTAGAGGATAAATTTCTGGCTATTTTATCGGGAGGTTGAAGCTCTGGATAAGGTGTACACTGCAGTTAAATATGGCGATGAAAGTATCAGGTGTTTAATTTTTAACCTTATTTGTGATGTGTTGAACGTCAGCCACTGGGCCATGAAGAGTTAAAGAATACGACTTTAGTCTCGTAACGATAGTCACGTGGTGACTGTCTCTACGTAAGGAACATATGTAAACACAAGACAGTTACAGAATAAGCGCCCAGGTGTTTAATTTTTAACCTTATTTGTGCTGTGTTGAAGTTAATTTCTTGCGCCATAAGAATGTTTCTGTTATGTTTATCGTAATTGAAACTATGTAGCCTTGTCGTACATTTAGAATTATGTAGGAAGTGAAGGATCATATTTGTACGTAGGAAAATTTCCAGAATGTTATCGTTACAAGCATATTATGCCGAAGTATGGTGAAGAAAAAATGTTCGTTAATGTCTAGGTTTTAGACGACTGTATGGTGGAATGACATAATTCAGTGGATTATTTATGAGAATCGGCATTTATATAATTCAAGCGAAATATTTCAGTGTGGTGTTTGGCAATTGTCTGTAGATCTACACAATTCATGTCGCAACCACGACTGTACTGGGTGTAATTTATGTAATTGCTTCCTGAATTCCACGTAATTTTTGTAACTCGTGTAATAAGGCATACATGAATACTTTAGTCTAATTTACAAGTGGCTTTCGTTTAGCGATTCATAATAAAATCATCATACATAGTTAATAATTCAGTAGGCTTGCTTACGTGTTGTAGTAAAATTATTTTTTTTTGTCCTATAATATTTTTCTGTCTCTGACACATGTCTTTCAGCAACATTTTAACACATGTATTTATGAATTATTCACCACCAGTGGATGCAGATTGTTTGGCAAAATGAACAACCATGCATTATGTGTTTTTGTTGTGCAACAGTATCCTTTGTGACTTGTTGAAAATGACATTTGGGAACGCCTTGACAAGTATTACTGTCTGTATGATGGATCATACTATAGATACAATAAATCAGTTTCTTTTTATTTAAAATGGTACACATATTTAAGTGCCCATGCATATTGTTTGTACAAAAATAAGCCCACTGAGGGAATATTTGTCTTAAGAATTTTTATAATTTGCCATGCTCTGAGTGCCTAGATCAGGGACTGCCAACCCTATGCCTGCGGGCCAAACACTGGCCTGCCACTGCAGTTAAAACTGCCCGCCATAAGTTGAAACATTTGCATAATATTTCAGTTACTTACATTGATAGCAAAAGTGATTTCATTTCTGGCAACACTCCTTATCTAAATACTGTGGAGACACTTCTCTGTTATACTACTATAAAACAGTACGTTAGCATCCAGCTCATAAAAAGTAGTCGATGTGAGTTTTTTATCGTGGCCTGTGCCATGATTTGGTTCGACTTTTGGGCCATAGCTTCGAAAAGGTTGGCCACCCCTTGCCTAGATGCTCAATTATTGTACTGAGCGAAGGAGACCAAGGATCTAGGTGCATGCTATAATGGCACAGATCAGTACAGCCCGGTGCGTGCAAGCAAGGCACGTTTCAGGGGCAGGCAGCCTCCACATGCTGTATGCACTGCTATTGTCTTGGCTGAGTAATATCTGTGTTGCATATTTACTGCTTATGCACTACAATGTTATATTAAAGGGTTTGATATTTATATTTCTTATATAATAAATCCATTGATCAGGCTGTAATGTATGATAAACTCAACTTTTCTAGGCCCTACATATCCCAAACACTGTATTTCTGTGTAGGACCCACACCCCAAATTTTCAATTTTGTTTTTGAAATAAATGTGTGCGGTGTGTAGGTAGTTACTGTATTTTCTAATGCTTATTCATTATACAGAAAAGTTTCATTAGCTCAATGTAATTTTGTAACAAAAAAAGCTTCATGGTGATAACATTTATTGTATGTTTCAGATGTTGACATTGACGATTCTGAGAACTTCAGTTCAGAAATGTTTGAAACAGGTGAGTGGGTGTAGTGACTAATTATGCAATCACTACAGAGTCATTCAGCGCACTTAGTGAGTACTAGTCGCAGCATGCAGGGTGTTGTGAAGCTGTAATGAATATCACACTGAAAATACATGGTGAACTGTGATGAGCAGCTTAGGTTACTGCTCCAATGGCAAATATTTTTGATTGTTCATGAATTCTCACAACTTGGCTTTCCTGTAGTGCTTTTGGTTTGGAATGTCTGTGGGCTTTAACAACTGTAAAAACATAAAAATTTATGTTTCGTTAAAAATATTTTGCCAGCCAAAATGTAAATGATAATACTTAACACTAATTTTTAAACCTAAGAAAATTTGTTTAAAATAAATCTATTATTATTATATCATCTAGTCCCCTTGCTTTTTCCTCCATGTCAAAAGTTGTCAATTTGCAACATTCTGTAGCACTTTGTAGCACTACATAAAATTTTGCCTACGTATTGTGTTCTACGCGCACAATATTGTTGTTGATACAAATGATCATTTCCAGAAAGAAGTGACTGGTCATCATACAAGCCTAGCATGTTGAAGTCTGCAAAAAGCAGAAAATTAAAATCGAAGATAGCCAGAGTAATGGAAGATAAGGATGAGGTTTCACCTACAAATGGTAAATGCATTTTTTTAAAGTGCTATAGCAACTCTACAGTATATTCAATTTGTTTATTTGCTGTACTTCAGACACTTAACTTACATATAAATACCAGATAATAAGTTAGGCATTTCATTGTGAAAAATTGTTAATGTTTGTAAACAATTTTGTATGTAAACAGTCGATTAAGTTTAACTCTACCGAAATTGTAATTTATAAAAGAATGGCTACTTTTTTTTTTGTTTAAAAGCTATTGTAAACTGTTGTTTTCTTTAAATATGTAACGTATATATTTTGTGAGGAAAACAAAGATGTAATGACGACAGTGATTATCATATCTTTGCTGGTCGTGCTTCCCTGTTTTGACAGATTGAACTGCTTTGAGCTGTCAAAATCATCAATGCACGGTCGTGGATAAGTTATATCTTAAGATTGTAGATGAATAGGTGCAGGTTTATGAGATTGGCTGGTTTGTTACTGCTAATTTTAGGGTGTAACATAGCTAATTACAGGTATGCTTCCTGCTTCTTTCTTGGTCTATCTTCTACAGGTATTTTATGATGTGACAGTTTTTAAAATGAAAAATTAAATGTTCAAAGTGTGTAAAGATCCTAAATAAAATAACCTGTAGTGCTGTTACATAAGTAAAGAGAATAGCAAGTTGTATAAGTGTAGGCCTACTTAAGGCACTTGTATTTCAAAATTTGAATCTGAGTGCAAAAGCTTAACAAGAAGTCATCTTGACTATCCAGGATTCAAAAACCTGTTATGTTTAAGTCACCTGTTAGTAGCTTCCGCAGCAACTGTAATTTAATGTATTTAAGTAAAATAGAATACAGTGAATATTTTTTAAATTCCTGGCAAAAATGTTTGTGTACAATATGTAATACTGTATATATATGTATATATATATATATATGTATATATATGTATATATATATATATATATATATATATATATATATATATATATATATATACACACACACACACACATATGTGTGTGCGCGCGCATACATGTGCACGCACTGAGTAGTTGAACCCTGACAACCCTACTCAAAGAGCACAGAGTGAATAGAGGATTGTGAACCGGTAATGAACATTACTAGCCGAGACAAATGGAACGTCTTAAATATACATACACACATATGTTTGTGTATACAGTATATTGTGAGGTGTTCCACGCAACACTTAGGCCTTAATTATTTACTTTGTTTTTAGTCGTTTATTTCATTTTATGTTAATGTATAGAATTTGTTTTTACTGTACGTTTTTAATTATATTCAGGTATTGTTGACAGAAGTTTGGTCTTTACATGGGTCAGTTTTCAACTATTCTATTTTATATTCAATTTAGGTTATTGTTATCTTTTTTTTTTATTTAAATTTAATATCATCATATGCATCATTTCCATACTTGTCTTTCACTCCAGGCTGGGCATATTGTTGACCAGTTGAGTTTTAACAGCACAGGTGTGCTTACCCAGTTCCTGGAAGAAAAAATTTAGACCTTAACCATTTTTCTACTAGTATTACTTTTCTCTGGAGTGCACGTGCGCTGCTTCAAGTTGTGTTTGTGAGAGAGACCACGATGTAACCATTTTTCTACTATTACTTTTCTCTGGAGTGCACATGCGCTGCTTGAAGTTGTGTTTGTGAGAAAAACAGTGATATGTTTACGCAGGCCGGCTTGCACGAATGAAAAGACAGGCCGTTTTGAAATTATTCACTTTAAATTACAAAATAAAGTGTATATATGTATTGGAAAGTAATATTTTCACTTGATATGTAAGTTTTTGAATATTGGGGTTGTAATTGTTCATAATATTTAATGTAGTTTTAGTTTTCTGTTACATTTTTACTTTGGTACGCTGGTTGGCCGTAAGAGGCGATGCAGGAAGAGAGCAAGCTTCGCGGGGGTTGGTCATTACTTATTGAATGCTCGAGCTCGAAGAGAGTTGGTTATGCGGGATGGAATGTCTTGTGAGCGTGTAAGAGGTAGCAGAACAGCA
This sequence comes from Medauroidea extradentata, assembly GCA_003012365.1. Classification (NCBI taxonomy): domain Eukaryota; kingdom Metazoa; phylum Arthropoda; class Insecta; order Phasmatodea; family Phasmatidae; genus Medauroidea; species Medauroidea extradentata. The sequence continues at coordinate 54,062 of PNEQ01112871.1, forward strand.
GTGGGAACTTGTTTGAGATAATTTTCTTTCTCTCACTTTCTGATTTGTAGCCGAGCCGAGGGCCGGTGTTACGTGACTAAAACAATTTTTTTTTTTCATTTGAGTTTTCAGCAAACTTCGTATTGGGCCAGATCTGTTCTCTCCCAGGAGCGTCAGTTAAAAATTTTAGCAGTACTGTATGTGAAAACAGTACTAATTAACATCATGTGGTAGCGAAACTGTCTGGTTCAGAATGCACAGCGGAATTTAAAGTTTCAAATAAAACCAGTCACTACAAGATGGTGTGTCGAGTTACTTAGTTGCATTACAGCAGAATATCAACCAACTGATCACACTATTGGCCACTAGTCAGCAAGTTGGTTATGTAGAGCCTACACAGTACAAAGTTATGGTCCTGTGACCAGGATTAATAAGATGGTTTAGCTACCTCTGCCGACGGATTACATTTGTTCCTGCCGTGACCAGGATGTGTTGATAAAGTGCAGACGCGTCACAAAAATATGTTTATAAATCTATCTATCTATATATATATATACATACACACACTCACAGAGAGAGAGAGAGAGAGATTTAAAGTAACTTTCTTTACCAATTTGAGCTCTTGGACAAGAGCAGTGAAAGAAATTTAATTGTTTTGTGTTTTGCTATTTATGAGACACTGACATTGATTTCTTGTGTTTAATCCAGAATTAATTTAGTAATGTATGAACTCTGAACTCAGTAGGTTAGTTACTAATTTTTCTATATTTGGAGTGTTATTCTAACGCACACCACATTACACACTATAGTAAAATTACAAAACAATATATACATACCGTACTTATGCACACATTGGCCCCCCGTGCACATAGCCCCTCCCCCCCTAAGTTTTGAAACACAATTTTGGAAAAGCTAAAATATTGCACATAGGCGTATTTCACGTTTACGTTTATTACCTATTGAATTTGTTTGTATAAAATAAGTTACCGTAAAACAATGAACCATATTATGTGCTAGCAAATTAAAGATTTTTACTTTTTTTTTTTTAATTTTTCCAAAAATAAAATTTTTGCGTTTGGTGATACTTCATAACTTATTTTTTTTTTCTTTTTCGTACAGAGAATGTAAATAGAAATAGTACAGCATTAAAACATACCTTATGGTAATTAATTTAAAATATTTCTGAAATATTTTTTTTTTTAAATTGCGCACATAGGTCTCCCCCCCTTTTTTTAAGTCAAAATTTTGGAAAAAATAGGGGGCCTATGTACGGGTAAATACAGTATATACTAATTGAATTGGTGTAGGGGAGGAGACACAGTACAGTGCATATAGAAATAAGTATGCTGTACACAGTGTCTAGATCTAGTGACTTCCAAAAATAGTTTGTGCGTTGTGTAAAGCATTTGAGCTAAGAGAATGTTGGAAGTGTACATGCAAAGTCAAATATGAAGAGGACATAGAGCATATACATTAGGAATCTTGTACCTTGCATATGTATCACTCTTGAACTGTCCTGTGCAAAACTGTAATAAGGGTGTTTTATTACATATGACATAACCACACATATTAATTACTAATGCATGGTTTTACTTTTTTTCCACAGTGCTTTATGGGAACTGCGCAGGACTTTATGTTTGTGAATTGTCATAGTTTTGTAGCATTGTGGTTAATTTTTTTCCTTTTTTTTAAGTGCATGGTAATAAAACGATACGGTGCTATGCATTAGTAAACATTTGGTCCAACAACTGTGTTCTAGAAGTGTTTAATTAGGATTGTTGAAATTAAACTGAATGTGACTGCTGGATACCACAAAAGCATTGTCAAAATTTTTGCAGGTACCAGCCAGACACCGAACCGGCCAATACAAGGGAGACGTAGATCAGGAACAGTTTCTTTAAATGGGGAGCGGCTCAGTGGCTGGACCACTGAAAAGAAAAATCTTGCTTGTTTACAGCAACAGCTACTATTAAAAGAGCACCAAGCAAGAGAGCAGCGGGAGTCGGAAGTACATCATGTTGACATGAAAATAAAAAATAAAAAACTTAATTTGCTTGATATTGAATTAAAAATTAAACGCGCCAATTTAGAGAAGATTGAAAAATAAAATTTATGTTATAATTGCCAGAGTAGTGTATATAGCAACATGTTGTGATTGTAACCAAATCTTGTGATTATAGCGTAATCTTGTGTAAATATTTACATATTGTTTGCAAAACTATAAATAAAACGAAAATAATTTTGATGTATGTTTTTGTGTATTATTTTGGAAAACATTCAATTTGTAGGTTTAATTGTTAATATAGACTATTCAGTAAAAAATTGTAACCCAAATTATTATTTAAATTATGACAGAACTAAAATTTAGGTACAGAATGGATACTTTATTAAATTACGACACCAACAATTACCTCATCAAATAAAATTCTCGGGGCTGTAAGAAAAAAATTTGTTTTACAAGTGTGTTAAAAAAGAAACTAATGTAAATAAGGGAAGTTGAATGAAGCAGGTAAACAGTTGTATCCTTAATTAGCTAAGTGATAACAGTGATGAGTATTGATTCTACGCAATTTCTATCCAAAATATATATATATATTTAAATTATTTTTGATATAATAGTTGTACACTGTTTAACTCCTCGCACTCAGAAAAGAAAATTTTCTCAACAGCTTGAGAGGTGCTGGTGACCAAGTACAATCAATTTAGACAAAGTGTATAACACAAATACTAGCAGAGAAATAAGGTAGACACATACAAGCACTGATGGCAGAAAACTGAATTTTATTAGAAAAATTAAAAATATCACAATGACACTGTTTCATTCAGAAATTGATTTTCGTCATCACAGGTACAGAAAGGATTCTTCTTAAATTATAACACCAACAATCATCTCGTCAATTAACATTCTCAGGGCTGAAACAAAAATTTGTTTCACATGCGTAAATAAAAGAAATTATGTAAAAGAGTAATTTATTACTGACCATACAAATAGTCTTATCGTTAGTTCACCAAGTGGTAAGTCTTACCACATCAGGTAAATTATAAATATTGACTGAATGAATGACTTTTTGTTTGCACTCTGGCAAATTTAGTATAAGTCAATCTCGTAACAGTACCTTGTGTTAAAATAATGAAAGTTATTGTTTCTTAACCTGAAAGTATTAAAATTACATATGACAAATCTTACAAAATCATTAATGTAAAATTCAATTGTACACAAAGGCCAACAATGTGACTTCCGACTTAATCAATAATCTTAGAAATTTTTTTTAATTTTAAAGTGCAAGTTCTCTTACAGTATTATTCCATTGACACAGAATCTGTTTTAAAAAAAAACGCTTGTGGAATACAATCAGCTAATTACCTACTTTAAAATACAACTAATATTTACATGCATGGTCAAAGTTACTTTTATCCTAGGAGGTTTGCATTTTTAAGAAAGGATTCATCACCTGGAGCACTCTTTGTCAGCGCAGAATACAATATTTTATGTTGAATAATAATTTGTGTCATTTGCACTACATCAGTAGTGTGTTTGCTGCTTTGCTGCTACAAGAACTGAAACACCTTTTGAAAATAAATAATGTTTATGAAAATAATTGCATTTCTGTGTGTTAACACAGGGTGATGGGTGTCCTTGGAAACCTAGAAACGTCAGGGAATTCAAGTAATTTGGGAAAGTCAGAATTTTTTGTAAAATTCTGGAATTATACAATTGTGAAAGTATTTAAAAACCATACTGTTACAAATGTTGCCATTATTTTGTAGTTGTAGAACGTACCAAAAAGTTTTTATTCACTCTGTAAAAAGAAAATACGTTAAGATGGTGTTAACCTGTACAAAATCCAGCATGCCAGAAAGCCTGTGTGGCCACAGCAGCAGGATGCCAAGAACACATACACATGCTGCTTCCATTTACTTTAAAACACCAAATGACTCCTGTTTATTTACGTTGCTTTAATGTAATACACATATGTTTTTGTTAGCGTGCAAGTAAGTTCCAGGATTTAGATTCGTTTTCATGTAAGTTTTGTCACAGCTGTCAACATATTTTAACTAAGTCAATTTATATAGGTACTTGGTTACTATTTTGTATTGTTTGTAGTTACATTTCAACTTCTTTTATTACTACCTTTGTGCATGTGACATTTGTTTTAAATTTGGTTAAATACAAGGGAAGGCATTTTAGTGTTAACTTCGCCAAGAAAATTAAATACAAAATAAGTAAAGAAATGAGTAAGAGCAGTTTGACCCACATACAACATATCCTAATTTTACAAATCTACATTCTGGGAAAAAGGTGCAGGTAGTACCTGGGTATATACAGTATTTAATCTAGTAACCCACTGACGATTTCTTTCTGTTAATTTTGAATAGAAACGTAATGTCACCTATTCGGCGTATAAACATCCCGAGCAAGCATGTGAATAAATAAATAATGATTTTCCTTTAATACTTTCGTAGTTATCTTTGAATGATTGTATTTTACTGTACATTGTGTTTTTAACTGTACCTTCATAACATAAACACTACAAACAGCCATGCTAAATGGTGAATGCCTTTATTGTTATCTTATTGTATAGTTTCATGCTGTCACAATTGAACAGTTTTAATGACTAAACATTATATATATATCACATTGTACATAATTAGGGTTATGACATACAATGTTTTCCCATATTTTGGACAGCCTGTGAAAACTTTTCAATTTTAAAATATTTGAAAATTTAGCCATCCCTAATTTCAGACATTAATACAATATGTTAAAGGAAACTGAACAAAACAAACAACATCTTTAAGACACTTACTGGACATTCAACAAGAATCAGTATTGCAGGAGATTTAATTTTATAAACAGTATACACATTTTTGCATGATGCTTTGTGAAATTTAAAAGAAAGAAATCACTAATGAAATTACTAAAAGAAAGTTTGGCATTCTGAACAAAGTAACAGAGGATATGTTCAGGCCCATATGTTTACCTCATATCCTCAAAATATCGTACAAATGTCTGCCTGACAACTTCTGGACCACCAACCCCTTCAACAAGAGGAATATCCCCTTCTTCAATAGCCCTGGCAATCCTATCTCGCACCGCAGGGTCAACGGGTGGTTCAGGCTCATTACTATCGATGGCAAGATTATGTAGCACTGTGCATGCAACAATTACAGCCTGTACAGTTTCAAGCTGTAATTGTATGCCTAGTGCAAGTACCGGAAAACGGGCTTTTAGTACTCCATACTGCCGTTCAACAGGGTTTCTGGTTCTTATTACAGCCTAGTTGTACAAATTTTCTGCAACAGTATCAGGATTTCTGAATGGGGGAAGAATGTGCAAACTGGGAGCATATCCAGAGTCGGCTACAATTACAGAGTTCCCGAAATCACCCCTCTCTAATCTGGCTTTCAATACACTATTATTATAAATTGTTGCATCATGTGTCGACCCTGGCCAACGAGCAACTATGTCTCTCACCTTTAATTTATTATCACAAACTGTTTGAACGTTAAGGGAAAAATAACCTTTTCTATTTCTGAAAACTTCAGGCACTTCACCACCGGGAGACTTTATTTTAATGTGTGTGCAATCCAATGCACCGACCACTCTCGGAAAGGCAGCAATTTGAAAGAATCCATGTTGAATGTCACGTATCTCTTCTCGTGTTGATGGCATTGTTATGAAGTTGGGCCTCAAAGAAGCGATGGCTTCACTCACATGCTTAACAACACGACCAGCTGTGGTCTTATGCACACCTGCAAAATCCCCTACAGTTGTGAGTGTGCTCCCTGTTGCATAGTATCTTAAAGCCAGTAAAAGCTGATTTCTTGCTGTTAGTGCAGAGTTCCTATAAAACACAAGAGTTATAGTTAACCTACAGATATGCACAAATGCTCACAAAACTCTGGTAATGGTGAGACTGGTGGTTCAGTATGTAGTGCAGTTATAAGGGAGAGGAAATGGTTGCAGGATTATCAACATCAATTGGAAAAGTTATTCATGTGGGACACAGATGGCTACGCTTATAGAGGGCATGGTACAGGCAGTTGATGAAGGGAAGCAGGTGGATGTCTGCTTCACTGAATTTTATAAAGCAAGGATAGAGTAATTGCCGGTAGGCAAAGGCCACTGTCACACTAGATGTCTAAAACATGTTTATTCTCTGTTTTCTCTAAGTTGAGTTCTGAAGTAAACAAATAACGTAATATCATTGCACTTCGCTAGATTCTAATTGGCTCAGTTTGTGCAGCGCGCCGACGTACTATTTCCAACCGACAAAACTGTGTTCAGTCAGTATCATAGGAAACAACAATGCCATATATATTAAAACAATATTGCTTGAAAATTTTGTACGTGTTATTGACATACGGAAACAAAAATTACATAAAAACTTGATAAAAATATTGATGTCATGTTCAATTACAGTATATTTCCCACAATAATTCTAATTATCAAGCCATAACGATCATATTCAAATAATCTGGTACTAATGTAACGAAAATTTGGTACTACTTGCAGAAAAAAGTTGTCAACAAAATGAGTGATTAAATTTACTGTAAAGTCCTCCTGGATTATTTTGTACTTCGTTTTGGAACAATGACATTTTATAAATCACCAAACAATCTGTCGATAATTCACGACACATACTGTTTTTTTTTTAAAAGAATGTTATGCGAGATTTTTATTATCTCTAAATACTGGCAAGTGTACCAAGAAACTCGTACATTTAACAGTACGTTAGTAGTCAAATAACTCGTGAATCAACTGTACGGACGGGTCATCCGGTAACCATAATTACAGTAATAAACATATAGCGTCGTAGATTGTGTTTGCAATGTCTGTATATTTTAGATATTTGTTAATAAAACTCACTCATTAAGTGATGGAGTGGTAAATTTATATGTACACGACAGATAACAAAGATCTATTTCTTATGTAAGATTACAGAGCACGGCGGTCGGTAGCCAATGAACATGTATGTTTATATTTTGCTTTGTTTATCCTAAAATTCAACTTAGAGTGAACGGAGAATAGTTGAACACATTCTGTAGCCATATTTGATAGTGTTTAAAGCTAAACATGTTTGCAAGGTTACACAAGTTTAACTGAATAAAATCAATAAACTTCCTAACCTCAGAAAACTTGAACCTGAAATGTACTACATCTAATTTTATTACATCTACACCTAACATTCCTGACTTATTATCATGTTACATATTCTGCAATGCAATGCTGTCCATGTAATAAAATATATACACACTTTAAAACTGAAAGTTTATTAAATGTGTGCAAAATATTGCATCAAAAAGTATCAGTATTTGTTACACAGATTGTTAATTGAAATAGCCAATAGGAGAGAAGCAGATAAGATGTTCAAAACTACACATTAAACCAGTTTACTTTGAACGAGAAGAGACTGCAATCTGAACTCGTTCGAAGCTCGCATAGTCATTCCACAAAGCTGAACGTGTTTAACTGAAGTAGTTCTGCATCTAGTGTGACTGCAGCCAAAGTACTAGCACTATGGTACTGACGAATAACATGGGTTTGGGGGCGAGTGACAAAATAAGATTGTTTTGATTCAGGATAAACTGAACATTTTCGAAACTCTAGTTACACTTTTCCTTTCGGATATTTTAAGTTTAGTGACCCTTTATGTGTTTTATGTAAAGAAAGCAATCTAAGTAACAATCGAAGTGATTGTACTGTAACTAAAAGTTTATGTCTGAGGTTACAATAAACAATGTTTTATATTAATTATTCTAGACACGATAGTATTCGAAAGTGCTCGCTTTATAGTGAACAACCTATAGGATTGCTGAGGAAAAGGCGTATATTACAATTATACTGCTAATGTAAGAGTATGCAGCAGCAGAGTGGGACCCATACATGGAATTGGGATTGTAGGAGCAGGGAAAAGTTCAAAGATGGGCAGCGAGGTGGGTGAAGAAATAATGGAGAAGGCAAGTGTGGGCTGGCAAGGACGAAGGGAACTTTTAGCAATCAGTATCATTGAACGAACAGGGGGTGGAACTCACTGAAGGAAAGGAGAAGTGTAGAAAGGCTGGTCAGGATGTACTAGGTGGTGAATGGAGAAGGAGGCTGATGTTAGTTAGGCAGAATATCAACTAAGTCAGAGTATAAAGGGAGAAGAAATAATAAGACTATTCAGATGATAACTGTAATGATGTTAATAACAACAACTAGCAATTGGGAAACAACATGGCAGTCTATGCCTAACTGGTAAGTGAGGAAATGTAATTTTGTTTTGATGAAATTTGGAAACAGTGAGGGGTTTTGAATGTTTATGGGGGACTTGGAATGTTTAGGAGGGGTTTGATAGGTGATTCAGGAAGAGGTTATAGCATGCTACCTAGTTGATTAATAGAAAGTGAAATTATTAATATTATTATTTGCCCCAAATTCAGTATGTGATTTTGCTTAAACTACCGAAGTCGTAAAACAATGCACAAGGAATTTTAGTCACTTATCTACATTTGCATATTAAAATTTACAGTTTCTAATAGGACTCTACAAGTAAGACCTTAATACGAAAATCTTCTTTTAAATTTTTTATCTAGTCATAAAACATACAGGGCCATAAAATAACTACCCCTTCCCTGCAAAACAATATCAATAGTGCACGATTGCAAAGATGCAAAAAGAAAAATGTTGGTTATGTTCGCATAGCTCATGATTACTACATTTTAACGTAATATAAAGAGATTCTTTTTCGGTATTCAAGATAATACTTTATATGAATACATAGTATACAAGCTACCTGTCTGTATCAAATTCAATGCTATCATTGATTTCCTGAAGTAGCCGAAGTGTTGATGCTTTGCTGATCCTGAAGCGCATCACAAATTCTTCGTCGTTCCACTCTTCGAAATTATCTGGGCGGTGTCTGATTGTTTTCGCCATTCTTCTTCTAACAAGCAAAATCTCTAAAAACTCATCGTCGGAATCACTGTCAACAATTCTTCGCCTCCTTCCAGCCATATTGCTATTTTCATTACACGAATCAGCAACCATCACAGAGTTTATTCGCCGAATAAGAGGCTATTGGCTCGTCTGAGCACCAAATAGTTTATTCCGAGAATAGGCAACCGAATAGCACTATTCGGAAGTCGTAATACGCTCTTAGTTGCTATCCAGGAAATAAATTTTATTCGGAGGTGGTAATACAGGCCCTAATGCTACCAGTAGAATTACCCCATAATTCAATCCCATATGCCATGGTCGAATGGAAAAAGGCAAAATAAACAGTTCGTAGAGTTTTGGTGTCGATCATTGTCCTTAAAGCCCGTAACATGTAGCAAATTGATGAATGTTTACTTTCTAATGTTCTTATTTGGCCAGACCAGGTTAACTTTTTGTCTATACGTAAGGACAAGAATTTTACAACATCTATTTCTTCAATTATTTTTATTATTATAATTATGTAGAATTTGAATATTATCTCCTCCTCATTTAGTAAATTGTGTATATTGGGATTTTTCAATGTTCAATACTAGCCTGTTCAACTGGAACCAATTTTCTATTGATAATAATGATTGTATTGTTGTAAGTCTATGATTATCTATAGTGGATCCGGAGGTTACCTGACTGGTGTCATCTGCAAATAATGTAATTTTTCCATTTTTGATATTGTTTGGTACATAATTTATACATATTAAGAATAACAGTGGCCTCAGTATACTTCCTTGGGGAACACCTGTCTTTATATTTTTCCAACTATGTGTTATTTCTGTATTTTCACTTACTATTTGAACTAACTGTAATCTATTTCGTAAGTATGATTCTAAAAGTTTTTGTGCAATACCCCTAACTCTTATTTTATCTATAAAGTAATACATCATGTTCTACTAGATCAAATGCCTTTGACAAATAGCAGAAAATGCCATTGGCATATTTACCCTTGTCAAGTAATTCTATTATATTATTTGTTAACTGAAAGATTGTTGAGATGGTAGATTTTTCTTTTTGAAAACCACTCTGTTCTTTGCTAATTAATTTGTTTGTAGTTAGGAAGGTTGATAACCTATTATATATATTTCTCTCAAATATTTTATAAAATATAGGCAAATGACTAATTGGACGGTGTTATGCATAAACCAGCTATGCGCCAGTCGATAGTGTTACTTAATACAGGTGAAAACGTTTTCAGTTTTAAAACCATCTTAAAAAGTATTTTGGTCCTGTAGCATGTTGCAAATATTTCCATTATAAGACTAAAATATTCCTACTTCTCATAAGAATTGTTCGAAGTTGAGAACCTTTAAACACATTTTTATTTACAACTAATAATTAGCTTGTAGTTGGTTGATGCATAACACTGTCCAATTGGTCTGTAATTTTCCATTTCCGGTCATCCAGTCGCACCAAGACTTGCCAGTAACTGATCCACAAGTCCAGGGAAGAAAATACCGTAATACCTTCGTGTGGTCGATGTTGGAGAGGGAATTTTTCATGCTGATATACGGAGATGCAAAGTTTTCTGTCGCAAGGTTCACGCATCTCAGATCGGTGCAGAAACGTAGAGCAGGTACTGTATTTCTTAGGCACAAGTGTTATCTGGGAGTTAAATCTACTGTTAGCGGGCTCGACTACTCCATCAGCAAGCATTTCCTTGATATATTATTTAATGGCCTTGGCCTAATGGGGTAGGTAACTTCTAGGGGGTGTGTTAATAGGCTTCCATGTCGTCAAGAAAATATGGTGTTCTGTCGCAGTCATGCGCTTCAAGACATAATTAGCAGCAAATACCTCACACATTTAATCTAACAGCTGCTGGAACACAGCTCGGAATGTTGGGAGGCTTAATTTGAAACATTGTCTAGCATAACAGCTGGGGCGTGGTCACTTGACTCCACTTCTGTACTATAGACAGTTCTTTGTTCAATTGTGCCAAAGTGAATGCATCTTGCTGCAGGTTCGATCACAGTGTTTCGTTTCATGAGACACTGCAGTGCCAAAATGTCGTCTTCCCGCAGTTAATGTGTCATCAAAACTCTTGTTATGGTTTCTATGTTCCTGATGCATACAACAACAGTGGCCTGACTAATCGCTTGGCACTTCATTTCCTCGGCAGCTAACAGGACTAGCTGATTGACTGTTGTGATTTCTTTAGGGTGTACAAATTCTGTCCGAGATAGCTATGTGATGCGGCAGTGTCTACCAGCACATAACAGCATAGATTATTGACATTGACATGGATTTTGTGAGAAGGGGGTGTTGACTATAAATCAGTTGGAGAAGAACATGTTGAGTCATCTGGGTATTGTTTACACCTGTTCTAGGATGGATGGTGGTGTCTGGTCCTTTCACCCTACTCGCCTGTTATCCAGCTACGACTGAACAGCATTGCCACCTGTTTTATTGTTTACTGATGCATTCGAACAGCCCTTGTGCCATGCATCTGGCAGTCTGGGCAAAAATGGCACAGAAACCTAGGCAGCTGGCTGTAGTGCAGCGTGCATGGTGGTTATTGAGTGTGTACATGGCCCTTAAAGTGAGTGTCACTCTTATACCTGTCCATCCTTCGACGCTGTTGCTCTCCACCAGCTTAATCTTCCCGTGGGCTCACCGGTACAGCTGTTGCAGGGCTCCTGGCCATGCCACACCCGCACTGCCCGGCAGTGGTTGTAGGGTATTCTGCTCGAACAGTGCAGCAGCTCTGATGAACTCTTCCAGTTCGTAGGATAGCAGAGGCACGAACGAGGTGTGGAGCTCTGGTCGTGCAGTTTCTGTTATAGCCATGAGCACTTAACATATACTGAGATGAGGTAGATATTTCAAGATCATGTGAAACTTCCGCGACATAAATGTGGCCAACCATTCGTCACCCTTGGGCTCCAACGCGAGTCGGCTCTGTGCCTGCAGTGACATGAAGGTTTCTCTGTAGTGTGCCCTAAACAGACCATGGAACTCGACCCATGGCATCCCATACTATGTCATGTCTGACCACCACTTACCATCCAGTCCTATAAGCTGCTTTCGGATGCACTGTGGCCACTCGTCTTCACTCAAGCTATATCGGCATTGTCGGCTTGTGCAATCGTTGAGGGCGCGCTCGGCGCACATGTGAATGTCGGCACATGGTAATGTTCTGGACCACTGTCACTGTCATTCGCGGAGCTTCCATAGCTGCCGGTTGTAAGACATTTGAAGGACAGTTACGAGGGCTAATCTGGTAGACAGGTGGCTGATATGTGGCAGCGGTGCAGCCTAAACACAAGATTACACTTCCAACAATGGTCTGATGCTCTCCTACCACGAGGCACTCTGCAAGTGTGGCTTGCTCGTAGTTCTTACATCTCAGCACCATCGCAGTGGTTGCTTGGCAGTGTGGACATCCCCAGACACTCTCTGGAACTCCCGGGATAGCAGCACTGTCTGTCGGTAGGTATTTCACGGTCACAGGAAGTTTCACGCTCCCTCGCACTTGGAGCTGTTGAACTAATATAGTCTTGGCGCTCCTCACCGTGGTGTCGTACCTGTCGCACTGGAAAAGTCCTTTGAATATCCTCAATGTTTCTGCTGCTGACAAACACCTTTCGTCAAATCGGGCTGCACAACCTGTATACTGTACATCACATGGTCCCTGTTGTTGGCACGACAGGCTGTTGCACACGTTCACCTTAACCTGGTCGCCAAGTTTCCGTTCATACTTGATTGTCGGGCTTTGTGAAACGCACAAACACACAGTTACGTTCTTGACTGACCATTTTTCACGCTTCCAATCACACTGCTCGTAAGTCTGTGCGAAAGTACCTTCGGACACTGACCACAGCAGCATGTCGTGACTGTCGTAGATGGGGTGGTTAAGATTTATTTTGCTCATGTGATCTGACTTTATTGATACAGTTTTAGATAACACCTATTCTGAAGGAACTGATGTTGCTGAGCAACACACATTCGTATTTAAAAGCAATGTCAAAGAACTGAGGCATGTCATTTTTTTCCTCCAGCTCTCTACTGGACAACTTCTATGTTCACAATGAGCATCCAAATGCTGAATGAGTATGATAACAGCATTAGTAGTCAGAATGGATGTGTTATTTAATCCATCACTTTATTATCAAGAAAGTCCTAAAGTTCACAGTCCATAGCTTCAAAGTATTATTACTAAAATTTGAACTTTTTTTTTCACATATTGTACAAAATACAGATGTTGTCGACCTCTTTTCAAAGTATAATCACACATCTTTTCTGGTTTTCCTATTCATTTACGACAAACAATTCTACTCTTTGTCATAATAACTAAAACATGGAATATTCTGGAATAAGTTTATTAAATTATTATTTTATTTTGCAATAAACATGGAAGGAACACAATTTAAAAATCTGAACTAACAAGAGCAAATATGTAGTAACTCCACAGTGCAGTCATCACTGAACTAAATGAAAAATATTTGCTAAGTAGTATTTGAATTATCTGACTAGAAATATTCTGAAGGAAAACTGACTGAAAACATTCGATGCGAAGGTGTATGAACTGGGTAGTAGGGAGGGGAAGGCATCTGTCCAGGGTGGCAGAGGCAGACTAAGTGCACAACCTATCACCAATCAATTTTGACCCTCTCACAAATACTACTCTTACCACACCTCATGCTGTTTAGGGCCATTATAAAATTTATGGCAAGAGCAGAAGACACTTCCTGGCCTTTCATGTTCAAGTCAAAGGAACCAGGCAAGTGATACTGAAAGACAGTAAACAAATTAATTCAGTCGAATATTTTTTTCATAGAAGTCGGAAGGAACAATAGTGAAATACCCTCGACTTAGTCGATAGTGAACATTCGGTAGTGCCCATCTGTATTCGGAGTTTAATTACTTCAACCACTTCCTCCTCTACCTTTTGGTGATTCCTCCTCCATGGAGATATCGGCTCATTCTTCTCTTCTAGTGCTCATTACTTTTCGGAAATAATTGCTCATCCTACTCTTCTGAACTAGAACCTAGCGACAGAAAATAACAATGCCCTGTACAGTTCTGTGTAAGTGCGAATAGTTGCTCCACTACATAGCAGCACAGAAGTTTAAACTTTATTGTAGATTTCTAACCTAACAAGAGGATAGAATTATTTTGTATTTCAAACAAAAAATAACTAATATAAACTAATTAAAAACTAATCTAGACTAACGTAAACTAACTATCTCAGATGAAGTATTGAAGAGGGGGAAGGAGGCCTATGCAGAACCGGTGTACAGAGGAGTATGGAGTCTAGTTTTTTTTGTTGCTAGGTGTTTTTACCTCCTTGCACTCGCTCCTTCTCGGAGGGAGCGGCCCATCCTTCCCTCCTGGTGCTCCCTCATTTTGGGAGGCAGCGATTCATCTTTACTTCACTGCTATTCAGAGATAGTAGCCCACTTTACCCTCCTCGTGTTTGCTCCTTTATAGAGGTGGCTACCCTCTTCACTCTCCCCACCTGGAGCATCCCAACTGCCCCAATCCTGCATAGAATCGAAGCTGTACATGTGGTGTACTGAGTGACCTACAGCCCAGTTCGAACAACCACAGTTAGGTGTTGTGGCATGGACCAGCCCACAATAGGATCCAATTACAAATATCGACTGAACTCATCGGACAGTGGTACACATGTTATCTCCCTGGCTGTCGACTCCGACACTGACATTTAAAGAGTCTTTTGCTGGTCCAAGATTAACCAGAATCGGCAAGCTGGCACCTATCATAACTATCTTAACCACCGCTTATACATACCCTGTGACAACCGTATCAAACTGTTATCTATTCAGTTCTAATATAACAGTAGTCACAGTGTGGGTGCAGGCGATTTGATGCCTTAATCCAGCTTGTGTTAAGACCTCTTACAGCTATGTGTGTTTACGTGTGTAATATCCGGACCTTGTTCGAGGCATGGCTTGCCATCTTTTAATCTCATATTTAGGTAACATATACATTACAAGCCTTACTGCAACGTATTTATAGTGTATGTTTTGCAAAGTGTGCATTCTTGCATAAGATGTGACAACAAATCATGCATATGAAAATAAATCTTATTTCATTAAAGAGGACTGAAAATTGATTATCGTATGAAAATCACTTTTCAGTAACCTCTAAAGTTATTTGAAGTACTTAAAACTTTTGTTCTTTTCTTTTATATGTACATATATATGACTTGATCGGGGGTTGCGGTCAGGGGATGATTATTGCAATATCTACTGTAAATTTATACAAGACCTGTCCTGCACGACAGTGGCATGCAGAGGGCAGGAGGCCCGGTAGCGCAAGCTCGTCAGGAAAGACGAGCACTCGGAAAGTACGGGTCATGCAGCCGATGGCCACGGCATTAGCTGATTAAATTCCTTTTTGCTCGGCCTCTAGATACTCAGGGGACTCTTTAGGCATTTCCCCTGATAGCAAGATAAGCTTGATTCAAGATTGAATCAAACTTGCCATGAAAAATATGCAAACTTGCAGCAAGCTTGTCATGTCAAGCCATAAGCTTGAATTAAGCTTTAATCAAGCTAGCTTGTCTCCACACAACAAGCCTGAAGCAAGCTTGCAAGGAAAGCATCATTCAAGGTTGCTGCAAGTTTGTAGCAAGCTTGCGTCGTACAAGGCAGGATACAACTGCAAAAAATAGCCTTAAATCAAGCATGAATCTAACTTACCAAATAGGGTTTTTATGGCAATCCTAAATCAAAACAATTGCAGGCTTGTCACAAGCTTACATGCTATGTGGGCCCCGCCTCGATGCACACTAAAGCCACACACCAGGGATATAGGATATCTGGATGCCCACTTACACAGTACAAAACACAAGGGGACTGGCAGATTTTCAGGATCCCGTAAACTTAAGGCCATGAAGTGGTTACTTACTGAAGTAGTTATAATTGAGGAATCACCATACACCCACACACATATCACTATGGCGGTTGCTGAAGTGGACCCTGACCTATGCCCATCCGGTGGGCGAAACTGCATTGCCAAAACAGCCACATGGGCTGGATGTAAAATTAAATAAAGCTAAGCCCCTGGGTGTCACAAGTTGCTGGGGTGGAGGAGGTAACTCCAGGCATGAAATAAAGTTAAAGTGAAAAGTTCCAGATACAAAAATAAACTATTGACACATTATGATAGGTTGAACAAACACTTGCTGGTGCCCAGAGCAACACAGATTCGAGCTTCTCCTTACAGCGCTAATCATCAACTGCCAAGCCTGTGGCAGTGCACCTGCCTCTTCCAGCAAGTTCCCACCATGCTTTAATCATTGCACAAAAACCCTTCAACCGTACAAAACAAATGCAAATTATTGACTATTAGAGTTCCAAATTGTATAAGGGAAAGTTTCTATAATTATTTTCAGACATGCAGTTTTCGGTGTACCCAGAGATTTATGTTATGTTACATTGCAGTAACATGTAAGTTAGCTCTTGAATTGTTAGGAAGGAACGGAGAACATTTCAAAACACTTAACAAAATTCTCATTTTAAAGTTCACTTAAAAATATCTTGCAGGATTTTACACGGCATGGCTGGTGGCGTGGGCGAGTCCATGTTGCGGACATGGTGCAAGAGTGTTTCTGAAACTTTTGGTGTTATATCTGAAATATAATTATTAAAAACTATTTAAGTGGAAACAAGATTACCTCTGGCCAATAAAGTTTACTTAGTAAACATGGGTGCGACCCATATTTCCACACTTTGCCTATAATTGTCAGTACAACACTCGCCACGTAAACAGCTGTTTAAGGGCATTAATACATATGAGGTACTTTCCCTACATTTGCTAAGGGTCTCTTTGCACAGACGCACATTTTGGTACCACCCGACATCACATGGGTGGCATCTCGGCGCTGCTAGCTCTTAGTGCCATATGGCCAGGTGTTTTCCCTTATACAGGTGCAGTACAGCCTGCCTGTCGGTTGTTCCAGTTGGTAGGCACAGTGCGCACGATGGGGGCTTCAGCTGAGGGGATGCAGAACAGTCTGCATCAAACGTCTCCCCATGGGAGTTTGTCTGCACACCGTGGCACCGCCGTCGCATTAACTGCAGAAGGAGAAGCTCCGAGGACCGGCTGGTCACGTGCAGAGCGAGTAGCTTCTTGGCCACTGTGGCTGCTGAGTGTGTGGCGCCACTGCCTCTGTCTGGGACGTCGGGCCACCCAGACAGGCGGGGCACCGAAAGCGCACCCCGCACCGATCGTCGGAGGGGTGGGAGGCCACTGTTGTTCCCAGGGTCAGCATCGCCTGTGGGCGACTGAGGATGGGGCCGTGGAACACAGTCCAAGGAGGCTGTTGCAGGGAGGTGCGGCATGTGCACCCAGTCTCTGTCCTCTCGCAGCCCTGGTGTCGGGTCGGCACCATAGTCGCACATACTGGAAGTCTGCAGCAGGCCGGGAGGTGTCTGCCGACTTTTTGCACTCTGTGGCAATGGGGCAGAACTGTCGAAGTTCCTCCCTTGAGACCTGGTGTGATCGGGCGATCCTGTCACCGTTATTCCCGGTGAAATTATGTCAGGGCGGGGTCGGCTGCCTTGGCAGGTGGCGCCCCGACGCTAGACATCGGGACAAATGTAACTCCGTCGGTGCGTAGTTGGCACCACGCCGTGACTCTATGAGTTGTCATTAATTTATTTAGGTATGCGGGTTCTCCGTAGCTTGCGTTTACGACCTCTCTACGGCGTCCACTGTCAGTTGCCACTTTCAGCAGTGTCTATGTAATGAAGAGGTGCCTAATGCCACCAGTGGGGATTCCATCTCTTTCAATAAGGGTGTCGGGCAGCGCCATGCCTGCCAGGTTTGGTCAGGGTGGCGTCGTGGCGTAGTGCATTGCCACATCTCCACCGAACGCAGCCCTCAGCTCATCATGATAGATTTTACTTATTATTCTGCTCTGGCATCGGAAGAGATAGGTCGTGTGCCTGCAGGCCCGTATGACCCTGTGGGGTATGCTTCACTTAGCGGCGAAACCAGCACAGAAATCTTCCTTTCCTGCTGACAGTTCGTTCGCCTTGATGTATACACACATGCCAGGCTGGAGTGGTGAGGGTGGCCTGCCCATGGCCTGAGCCACTGTTGCAAATAGCGCTGCTAAATGACCCTCATCGCCAAGTGTTGCTCTCGCCTCTGGTTGGCTATCACTGTGGGTTCCTCGGCCTCTATCTCGTCGGCATTGGAACAGTGGTATTCGCCAGGTAGAGTGAGGATGTGCCCGAACAGGACTGCTGCAGGTGACTGGTCAGTCGCGGTGTTCACCCGATACCAGAGGGCATCAAGGCCGCTGGCGGATGTTCCACCCAAGTCACATGTTTCTTCCACGCACGGAGTCAGATCTGTGTTTTCAGGTCCTGGTTCCGATGCACCATAGGGTTGGCGCATGGGTGGTACACTGGCATCGTGTTGGGTTGGATACCCCATGCATCCCTCCACTTTTTACCGGTGAACTGTGCACCATTGTCCCTGAGTAGTACCTTGGGGTAACCTCATCCTGCGTAGAATTCAGTGTCCATTGTGTGCACGAGGTTCTTCACCTGTGCGCATAGGGCATGTACGCCTCCGTCCAGCGCGAAAATATGTCCGTTACTAATAGTATAAATCTTTTCCACCTGTTGACTGTGAGTATGGGCCGATGACATTCGAATAGGCGGTCAGGTAGATGTGGCCTTTGTTGCTGCTCGCTGTCGGTCCTTTGTGATTTGTATCTGTTTCATGTCTCGCATAGGTGTACATGGCATTGCATGGTTCGTGTCACCTCTGGCCTGCAGAAGAGGCAGTAGATGATACGGTTGGTTTGGTACGCTCCAGGGTGTCTGGCACATTCTCCTGCTCACAGGAGGGCACAAACAGCTTTCATTGCCCTTCTTGCTGTAGGGAGCATGTTTCTACTCGGCCACCAAATACACGCCAGCGGTTCACTGTACCTCTCTCACACTCTGCACATTACTCACGGAATGTCCGGCAGTCGTGTTGCGCTGTCACCACTCGCTCGTACATCGTGCAGATATTTTTATTGTGCGGTTGTGTGGTCAGCTGGTACAGCTGCACATCTGCTGAGTGTTGGCTGGGTGGATGGATGTCCTCCCGCTCATTGTCGTGGCATAAAATTATGTCGGCGCATGGCGCTCATGGTAATGTGCCCGCCAGCTGGTTGTTGTTCCCTGTGATGTGTTTTACCACAAAGTCGTACTTCTATAGTGCTAGTGACCTCCAGGCAAGTTTGCTATGTGAATCGCGCATAGACCGTAGCTGCACAACACATCTGTTATCTGTGCGTAGGGTGAATCTCTGATAATCTAAGTATGTTAAGTACCATTTTGTTGCGCAGACGTCTGCCAAACACTCTTGCTCATTCATTTGTAACTGCCATTCTGTGGGCCCGATCTTGGCGCTCATGTAATCTATGACGCGACATTCTCTCTTATCACCACATTGGTACAGCACCATGCCGATTTCTTCTTGACAGGTGTCGGTCTTGAGATACAGTGGGTGCTGACAGTCATAGTGGGCCAGGGTTTCACACTGGGGGAACACGAACTTTTTGTCAGGGAACACCTTATCTGCTTCCATGGTCCAGTTGTACCATTTCCCCGAAACTCGTCCCATGGTATACCATACCTAGTCATGCAGGTCTACCACTTGCCTGCTTTGCCCGTCAGCTGTTTCCTGATGCACTGAGGCCATTCCTCCTCGGTCACGCCATAGCGGCACAGCCATCTTGTGCAGTCCCCGAGAAAGTCCTCGGGCTCCTCGCTCGTCAGCCCGGCGAAGGATGGTAGGATATGGAACTGGCATAGTGTTTACATGACTGGCAGGCTCGTCGTACTGTTACTGCTTGGTCGCACTGGCATGTAGTCGCTCGGGGCGCTTGTGAAGGCAGGTGGCACTGAGACATTCTGTACAACTGTCACTGTCGTCTGTGGATTGTTTAGCGGCCCTGGGCTGAGAATGTCTATGGTAGATTTCGGAAAATCTTCTGTTGCGACGAGCGGCTAGTGTGAAACGCGTGATGGCGATGCAGTCGAAGCACAGGAATGCGGTTCCGACCACAGTACAGCATTCCTCCATCACTAAGCATTCAATGTGTGCGGCCTGTTCACAGTATTGGCACCATAGCACTGTTGTTATTGTCGCGCAGCAGATCTGGCGTCTGCAGTCACCCACGGCGAGCTTCAGGGCTGGGTGGCCCTCCAGGACATGTGGCGGCCCTGTAGCACGTGGTGTTGCTCTTCTCCAGCTGATCAGCGGATGCGCCTCTGTAGCCCTCCGCTGTTCACTGTTAGCTCGCACGCATCACGCCTGAAGATGTTCCTGTTCGCCTGCACAATTTCATCGGCTGACAAGGACTCCTCGTGGTACCGTGCCTTGCACATGGTGCACTGTATGATGTATTAGCCTAGGTGCAGGCATACCTGGCGGTCGTGTTCGTCGCCCTTGATCTGGCTGTCGGTGTTGGTCTCACATTGGGTGGTAGGTGTGGGGCACACAGGCACATAGCTGCGCCCTTAGCAGTCTACTTTCCCTTTCTCACTTCAACCCACATTGCGAACACATCTGTGCAAGAGCATCTGCAGATGTCAATCGTAGCCGAAAGTCGCGGTTATTGTAGAAGGAATACTGTGGGTGCCAATTCGGCGACATTGATTTGGAGTGGCATCTGTGGCTTACCGATTGTTCTGGTAGTGGCTCATAGCATTCTCTGCTCACGTGTCCAGTGGCGCTGTATGCACCATGGTAGGCCATCGTGCGGTATGCACGAGCATGCATGGTGCTGATGATCAGCTGTTCCCATGGTATCAGCTGATTTAATTCCCTCCTGCTCGGCATCTAGACACACGGGAGACTCTTTAGGCATTTCCCACGCCTCGATGCACACACTAGACACTCGCCAGAGATATCGGGCACCTGGACGTCCACTCACACAATACAAAACACTAGGGGATTGGTGGGTTTTCAGGATCCCGTAATTTTAAGGCCATGAGGCTGTTAGTCAATAAGTAACACACATACTTTCTGAAGTGGTTATTATTGAGGAATCACTGTACATCTATACACATATCGCTATGGTGGTGTTTGAAGAGGACCCGGACCTATGCCCATCCTGTGGGCGAAGCTGCACGGCAAAAACAACCACATGGGCTGGATGTAAATTTAAATAAAGCTAATCCCCTGGGCATCACGAGTTTAGGGAGCGAAGAGGTAACTCCAGGCACATAATAAAGTTAAAGTGAAAAGTTCAGATACGAAAATTAAACATTGATATACTGTGATAGGTAGAACTAAGACTTGCTGGTGCTCGGAGCGACACATAGTCGACCTCCTCCTTATGCCACTAACCACCAACTGCCAAGCTTGTGGCGGTGCTCCTGCCTCTTCCAGCAAGTTCCCGCCACGTGCTCATCATTACTCAAAAACCTTTAAACAACACAAAACAAAAAGGGGATAGTTTTTAAAGGCAAATTCTTGACGGTTAGAGTCCCAGACAGTATTAAGGAATGTTTCTATAATTATTTTTAAACATGCAGTTCTCGGGTATCCAGAGGTAACTTATATGTTACATTATATTGCGGTAGTGTGTAACTTAGCTCTTGAATTTTTTAGATAGGAACGGAAAACACTTGAAAACACTTAACAAAATTCTTTTAATTAAATTCACTTTAAAAATTACTTGCAGGATTTTACGGGGCATGGCTGGCGGCTTGGGCGAGTCCATGTTGCCGGCATAGTGCAGAGGAGTATCTGCGATGTTTGAGGTTAAACCTGACAGATTATATTTAAAAACTATTTAAGTGGAAACAAGGTTACCCCTGGCCTTTAAACTTCACTCAGCAAACGTGGGTGTGACCCACATTTCCGCACTTTGCCTGTAAGTGGCAGCGTGACACTCGCCATGTAAACAGCTATTTACTGGCGTTAATATGTACGGGCTGAAGGTGACTTGACATAGCACTAGACTCCACGCTTGCCTGTGCAAGGTCTGCAAAACCAGACGTTACTGCAGACATCTGTGGCATTTGTCACATGGCTTAGTATATTAGCATAATTAATTGGATCATCTTATATTCTGTCTCACAATCCATACAGTTTTTTGAGTTAGGCCAATTATATACCAGTGTCATAGCCTGTTTCACTCCATGAATCGTCAACACAATAATGTAGAGTTGCATACATAAGGTTCAAAATCAATTCACCAGTTATAAAATAAGACAAATTTTAGTGATGTGTGGATGTTAGGTACTGTTTTAAGGCATATAAAAGACTAAAAAATCCTCACTGACTGCAAAAAAAAACTAATGTTAATTTACTGATGTAAATATAAGATTAAGGACCGTATTTATAAACGGCTTTCAGTTGTTATCCAATCATGAAAGTCTGTTCCGGCCGAAACACACACTATAAACCTCTTTCGTTGGTTGGTTGACTGCCTGGAAGTGAACAGCCATCCACTTTCAGGTGAATATGGTCAGACGGTGATTCGAAAGCCTGTTCAGCTGATTTCATTGTCTCTTTGTAACAATGGCGGCGGATCTTCTCTGGAATAACCTGTCAAACGATACTTGTTAAATAAGAAAATGCAACATTTTAAAAAAATATTCTTGACTGGAACGAGTTTAGGAAATACAGTACATATTTGAAAGCTTACAGTATACCAGATCCGTTTAAAGTGTGTGCAATATTGCATGGATGGTTTGCTATAAGGTGGGACTTACCAAAATTGTTACTGCATATGTTTGTTTGCAATTTTTGTACCTTTGTTTCGTAAATAAGAGAGAATTTTGCGTAGAAATAATAACAGAATTGTGCGAAAATTATGGTTAAGGGCCGGTCTTACCATTCTCTGAGTTAACCTGCAGGTAACTACCCTGAAGTTTAACTTACCTGGCACTTTATCTAAAGTCTCGTCTTACCAATTGATTTATACCTCTGTGTAACTACCCAAAGCTTAGCTAGAAATGTAGTTAGGTTGCACAGACTGTGTGGTTGTGTCGTGGCTGCTGATTGGTCTGTTGGATCTGTGAATATTTATTTTCTGGATATTACATGTACGACCGACGGCCACATAGAAATAATAAATAAAAACCACCTTGGTGCTAAGTTTAATATTTGAGGTTAGGCTTACAAGTATTTACTTTCGCATTTTACGAGTGTTTTGTGATTAGTGTTAAAACTTAAATGTTATTCGAAGTAATAGCTAAATAACTTAAATATTAACATATTAAATAGCGAAACTGTTTGGCTAGTACCTGTTTCAGTAACTGTCGAGAACATTGCCAAATACAGTTTCCTTGTTTATAATCATAATATTAATCATAATACAATAGACGACATCAACAATGTGAAATTGTACAATGATCAGGTGTCAAGCTGTAATGTTCTCCTTATAATCACCTACCAGTCCCCTCTTAAACTTTCCAACCCCTTGCACCGACTGCCTACCCTGCTGTTTTCTCCTCATCACTGGATCTAATTGTTGTTACTCCATCATCCTCTACACACTTAAAGGTAGCCTAACTTACCCTAGCCAACTTCTCCATTCACCTCTTTGTATGTCTTGAAAATGTTTCCACTGTTCTGCTTTCCTTCAACAAGTTACATCCCAAATTTTCAGTGTCACAGGAAAGTAGGTGAGTTGACAGAGGCAAATGGGTTGGTAAGTTGGATAGAAGATTTCTTGAAGGGAGGGCTCAGAGAATGAAAGTAGGAAATACTGTATTGGTTGAGGGCATAGATTCCCTTGGGGTGCCACAGGTGAGCATTTTAGGTGCTATATAGTTCACCATAGTAATTATTGATATATGATACATATTATCAGCAGAATAAGATTGTGTGCTCTGTTCAGTAGAGGAAAAGGAGAATAAGTTGCAAGAAGATGTTGTGTGGATAAGTTTACGGATGGTTAAGAACAAAAAGAAGAAAAACGCAGGAAAACTTAACTTGTATGGTTTACAAGGAGCATGTTAATCTATAGATAGCTAAGGCAGGAAATATGTTCAGCTTCAGAGTATAAGTACCTTGGAGTAATGTTACAATAAGACCTTGAATGATGAAGTGAAGTTCAGAAAGTGGCCTCGAGGGGTAGGAAAGTGGTGGGAATGTTGAGCAGGATATTGAGGGGAACCATGAGCACTGTGAGAAGTGAAGGAGAAGGCCTACAACACCATGGACTGGCCTGCTCTTCAGTATGCTGCAGCAAAGTGGGACCCGCACATTGAAGTGGAGGTAATGAACTAGAGAAGTTACAAAGATAGCTGGTCAAATGGGTTAATGATTAAGTGAAAAAGTCAGGGGCAGGTTGGAACGATGAAGGTTAATGTCATGCCATCAGTTATGTGGGACATGGGTTGCAACACACGGAAGGATAGGAGAAGGTAGGAGGAACTTGTGAGGGTAGTAATGGGTGAATAAGGGTGGACTGCACTGGGTGACATCAGGATAAGGGAATACATAGAGGCAGAGGAATCTATAATAGGGAGATACAGTGAGTCTAATGGAGGATGGGGATGGGGGTTACTGTTGATATTGGTTAGGACAGTTAAGGAGGAGAACTTGTTGCAGGAGATGGTGGTGTCATTGAAGGGGGCAGAACATTTTAGAAGGGCAGTGTAAAGGATGGTTTAAGAGGGTTGGTATGCTTGCCCCCAGGTGGTAACTCACTTGCAAGTGTATAATAGGTATTATTATTATATTTAACTCACCAGCCTGCCCATACCTTCTCCATTTATCCTTTAAATCACCTTGGGCCCGTCTTTGCTCCTTTTTCAGCTCCCGTGTCTACAATTCCATGTACGGATCCCACTCTGCTGCCGCATGCTGATAACACTGGTTGTATGTACCATTATAATATATGTCTTTTCTTTCACTGCACTACTAACTCCCTTCAATATTCTTTCCAGCATACCTAGAGCCCTTCTCCCTTTTGACACCACTCTCTCTTCCTGCCTTCTCCACTCTGTCATTTTTCATCATTATGCCTAGGTACTTATATTCTGAAGCTTACTCCTGCCCTTTCCATATGTATATGTCCATACTCCAAAACTTCTTCCTCGTAAACCTAACGATCTTAGTCTTTCTCACATTTATTTTCGTTTTGTTCACTTTCGTTCACAATTGTATCCTATCAATGTCATCCTACAACATGTTCCCTCTAGCAATCTCTGCATATATAACACAGCCACCAACAAACAATCTGATTTTGCTACTTACACGTACACCCACGTAATTTGTCATTATAAACAACCAGGGCCCCAGTATACTTCTCTGTAGCATACTGAACGTAACCTCTCCCTCTTGTGATAAGGAGTCTCCCACTTTTACCCTCTGGCTCAGCCCCCTGAGGAAGTTTCCAATCCATCTCACTACAACTTGGTCTACCAGCAATTTATCAGCTTTCAGTATTAACACCCAATGTGGTACCTTATCGAATGCTACGTAGAAGTCAGAGAAGCAGACATCCACTTGCTTCCCCTCAGCAACTGCTTGCACCAAGTCCTTTATAAGCCCAGCCAGTTGTGTCTCTCATGAATGTCCTTCCCTAAATCCACGTTGATAATCCTGCAACAGTTCTCGCTCATAACCTGTGCTACATACTGTATCATCATTCTCTCCAATAAATTCCCAATATTTGACGTACGTTTCACTGTTCTGTAGATGCCAGGCCTCCTCCCAATGACTGGGACTTCTGCTGCTTCATTCCTATCCAATGGTAACCTCCCTCCTCCAGAGATCTGTGAAATATTACTTCTAAGTATCTGAGCAACTTACAACTACCAAACTTAAAGAGCGCTATTTCATATACCATCTTGACCGGTCGCCTTACTACACTTTAACAATTTTATTACCTTTCCTACATTCCACTTTCTAATTGTCAGCTTCCTAAGAAGCTTCCCCCAACATTCATAATAATAAAAATAGTTTATTGAGACATAACAGGTTTACATCCCGTCTTACACGTTAAAGAGTTAATAGATGTTAAAAATATTGTAAATTATTATAATAGGAGAAAAGCTGCTCAAAATGATATAAAATTTTAAAGTATGTATGTAAACATCTAAAATCTAGCATGTTGTGTCAAACTATTAACAGGCATGAGGCAAACAATTATTATTATAATTTTAAATTACAGTAAACAATGACTATATTACATAGTACCAACTACAATCATCCTGTTCCTCAAAAACTGACAAGTACTGGGCCTGCAACATTTCCTTATCAGTTGTTGTAGCTGGCCCGTCTGCACCTTTCAACACTTGCATTCGTCTGTCCCTTCTTTTATGTTCTTAAAATAATCAGTTTACCCCCTCTACCTTCCTCCTAAATATTTCCTAGGTAATCATTTCTTCCCTGACTAACATTTCTTTCTAGTGTTCTACACACTTGCCTCATCCCGTCCTTTGTTATTTCCATCCCATTGTTCCTCTATTTCACATGCATCTGCCTGCACATGCTTTTACACCCCTTTGTCTACCCATCCATAATGCTATGTTTCCCACTCAGCAACAACGTTCTTCCATGGTATAAATATTACCATATTTCATGTATTATCTTCTTAAACTCACTTTGCAAGACCCCTTTAGACCATTTCTCAAACCTATCCTTTAGAACATTTCTGTCCCAGCTTATTTCATTGCCTATACAGTCACACCACAAACTCCTCAGCCTTTTTTTTCACCAATCTCTTACTCCACTACTGGAACGTTGTGGTCACTGATTCCTTCGAGTACTACCACACCAACAATAGCATTCTCCAGCCTAACTAACACCACATCTAGTACGGACCCCTACCCCTTTTGTTTTAACTAGTAGGTTCCTCTACTGCATGCAACAAGCCTTGTTCACTGACTGCGCTGTCATTTTCTGCATCATGTCCATTATTCCCCCTCCCCTTTCTTCCCTATCACTTCTAAATATTATGAATTTATCCTGCTTACATTCCCTGTCTAGCACCTCCCTGCATAACCACATCTCCACTTCTACATCTGCTCTGTATCTTTCAAACTTACCCAGAAAACTTGGTTTTAGGGTTAGGGTATTTTAATAAATCCAGTTTTACTTACTTGTTTCATTTCCACATACCACATTACATGAGCCTTATTAAGAGTGATTTTGCTGGGATTCTCTTTATTTCATAAGATGGGAGGACTACACATTTAGTTTAAAGTGTCATTAACTGTTGATAAATATTTGCTGTCTACATAAATCACACATACCTTGGTTAACATTGAAATTGCAATTTATGTAGGCACAGCCTAGTCAAATTTATTGTAAAGTCCTTGTACGACTGTCATGTGTATGCACAACACACAAGTAAGCCTACTGAATTATTTATAAATTATGTATGACGATTTTATTGTGAATCGCTAAACGAAAGCCGTTACTCATATATAGGCCAACCTTATTACACGAGTTACAAAACTTATGTGGAATTCGGGATGCAATTACATAAATTACATCCAGTACGGCCGTGGTTGCGACAAATTGTGTAGGCCAACAGACAATTGGCAAACACCACACTGACGTATATCACTTGCATTATATAAATCCCGATTTTCATAAATATAGCACTGAATTATGTCATTCTACCATACTATCGTCTGAAACCCAGACATTAACGAACATTTTTTATTTTCAGCACACTTCAAAACACAACTTCGGCATATGCTTGTAAAACTTCGTGGCAATTTTCTTCTCCCAAATATGATCCATCACTTCTTACATCATTTTGCATGTACGAGAAGTCTACACAATTAGAAATTACGAGAAACATAACCGAAACATTCTTTTGACGTAGAAACTAATTTCAAAACAGCACAAACAAGGTTAAAAAATTTACATATGATATTTTCGTCGCCATACTTAACTGCAGTGTACACCTTATCCAGAGCTTCAACCTCCCGATAAAATAGCCAGAAATTTATCCGTTAGTTAGTCCTACCTAGAGTTCGTAAGACGCAGTTCGTCGTCTACCTAGGAGATAAAATTTACCCAGATGTTACCCAGAGGTGGTAAGACCGGCCCTAACTCATATTAACGAAAACGTTTTCTGTGTGTACACCTTTTATCTGACGTGTTTATGATCTTAATATTTTCGTTAGTTTCTTGCGATAATTATGTCAGCTGTAAAAATAAACGATTAAATTTTAAAATGCTCTCGTACTTTCATCAAGTGACTCGTGTGACAGGTTATTCCACAGTTGGTTTATTATTTTCCGTATTAGCCTATGTATTTCTTTATTGAATAATACAAACATTGGTTTTAAGCATTTGTAAAATCTGTACTGTTCTACATGCAAGCACAATATTGTGCCCACTGAAAAAATCCCTCACAAATACTACTTTAACCATATTTAACCTTCACAAAAAATATTGCTTTTATGTACCTAACCTAAATCCAAAGACAATAACATCATCTCAGATATGAACAACAAACGTGAAATGTCAGAAAAGACGATTGAAAATTGCAGGGGGCTTTCCAATATTCATTCTGCGTACTATCCAATGGAAGAAAAATGGTGCTATGTTGTCATATTTACACTTCAAGTGGACGTGGAAGCGCTTTCAGCTGGCAAGCTCCCGAAAGTCGTTTATAGGACGTGAGTAGTTGGCAAGCTGCCAGGTGAATGTCAGCTAACAGCGCTTTCGAAAGCCGTTTATAGGTACGGCCCTAAGTCTTGCTAAATCTGTAAAGGTAGTGTTGTGTTGGTATAGAGTTTAAAATTTTTTCTCATATTATTTGCTACTGTAAAATGAAGTGAATAGAAACAGTGTGGTAAAAGAAAACCACTTCAAAATTGTTAAATAAAAATTGACTTACGAAAGAAAATGAATACTGGCTGTATTATCTTTTGTAGGTTGTCTGTTCTGGTCAGTTTTCTTCTCCTTTTTCTCCAGTTAGGTGTATCAAAAATAATTATGAATTTGTTACATACAGAACATAATTTTTTAAAGTATTGTTCACAGCGCAGTAATGGGTAGAACCAGTGAGTTTCGGTGAAAAGAATTCTGCACCGATTTGTTTCATTACCTTACATGCAAATCTGCAGCTGTGCTTTGTGGTTATTGGCAGAGTATATTTGGGCAGAGGTGTCGCTTATTTGACTGTGCCAATCAGAACAAGGTTACCTGCGACACCGCACATCTATAGTTTGCAGAGAGAACCCAAAGACACAGACAGTTAAAATCACCCAATCACTAACCTTGAAGCATAGCTACAGATGTAAACGTGAGGCATTGAATCAATGTGATGCAGAATTCTTTTCACAAAAAATCACTGACTCTAGCAATGGGCTATTAGCATGGAATCTAAGATTTATTAAAAAATCAATCCACATAAAAGCACAAGCAAAAATATGAATATAATATAAATATTTTTTTGTTAAATGTGTTTAGTTTAGTTCAACGACACATAACATATATGAAAGCAGCTCCCGTCGCGGCGCTGACTGACTAAAATGGGTTCTATGTCCCCAGCCTGTACAGTGTCTTATCTGCTGGTCACGTGAAGTAAAGCAGCCTCGAGCATGGTTAACTATTGGATAGATGTCCACCGGCAACATGTGCCAATAGTACATATTTTCGGTCTCATTAACAAACCTTATGACACCTTGGAGACAAATTTTACAGGTGAGGCAAAAACTGAACAATCTTTTTTGTTGTACCCAATATAACTAAAAATTATCACACAAAATCTTTTCAAAATCTTGAGAACAGTGCTAATGCAATTTGTGCATGTTTACAATAGGGAAAATTCCTTTTTGTTTTATTATATTTTTATTTAAAAGTGCGTTCACTTTAATGAACAATGGTACCACACTTTCTTTCATTGTGTCTGGGTAACATGCAGAAATATTTAAATAAAATGAGCAGTCTGTTTTGCGCGGCAAACACGTGAACCGCCATGTTTATGTTCTTGTGCCATCACGATACGGTACATTTTAATGTACGTAACACGCAAATGACAGCAACATACGTTCAAGTCGTGAAATCGAGTTAAATAAAGCAGTTTATGCGGTCAAATCGAGTATGGCTTGAAATTCTATAAGTATAAATGTGGGTAGTAGTTTGTTTGCGCAGCTATAAAACGCAATTTACTCGAAATAAAATATTAACTTTAGCACTCTGATAAATCAAGGCGTACTGCAAGGTATAAGTTTCAAGAAGAGACACATAAAAGTCTGCTATTAACGACAAAAATACGTTTTATGTATGTAACGATTTATTATGTACAACATGACATTGTTAGCATAAAATAAATTAGTTATTTTAAATTTTAAAAATACAGTCAATAGCGTGCAGTTTGCGACAGCTCTAGTGTTTTGGCTGTTCCACTGGCTGTGACAACGTCATTAGCCAATAGGCGAGTTCAAGGCACCCGTGATTGGCCGATAAATCAAGGGGTGGGCGGGGTCTTGCGAAACTTGTCCCGAGACGGCAGCACAGCTGTCTCAATACCGTTCACGAGAAACGTAAAAATAATTGAGAGAAAAATGTATTTCTAACAAAACAATTGATCTGCAATATTTTTTTACCAACTCGTGCAACCAGAATGTTCGATCATAGTCAGGGTCAGTTTTGGTTAAACACATTCCAAATATTACTTAGATTTTGGTTACCAAATCTAAAACCATGCATGCACAAACAACGAGTGAGTTCCCCGAATGAACTTTTACATAACTGAATTCGCTCAATTTTATTAATTTTTTAAGTTGTTTAAAAATTCCAATGCACTCAACTGTACCTGGCGTGCGGTGGCTAACCAAAACAAGTAGGCTAAGACTACGTCATAAATGTGTTAGCCAATAAGAACACATTTTCAATGTTTGTAGTGGCGTTTGAAAAAATGGCATTTTTAAAGCTGAATAACTTGACAATTACAGTGTCTATTGAGCTATTGCTTTGCATGGCTGCATTTAGTGCCGAAATAATTCGGAATAATGAGGTAAATATTAAAAACTTTTTCTAGGAATTTTCCCTATTATTAGGCTGTTGTTAGTGGAGTTACGAAGTTTTACACAGAGAAATAAACACTAAACATGGAGATGCAAGGTTTGATTTTTGGTAACAATAAAGAAGCATTTAAGCAAACAAAGGGTTTAACATTCAGTTATTAGGTCTTAAGAGTGCGTGGTAGATAAATAAACGCTGATAACGTCAGTAGATTTCTACGTTTTTTTTTGCGAAGCCAATATGGATAATATACTCAATGACGATCCTAGATAATGTTATCTACCAACTTTATGAGTAAATATTTACCCAGAATTACTCATTCGTTACGCGTGATCTCTTGCGCCGCAGTTAAATGCACTGGGTTCCGGCGTCAGAGATTGTGCCTCAGAAGTTCGTAACACTGTAAACAGTTTTGCTTAAAACGTTGGTTTAAACTATTGTCTAGGATTGCTATTGTTTACTTTTCTCAAATTGGCTTCAAGAAACCTATAGTTATAGATTAATGGTTTTAGCGTTGAATTATGTACCACGCCCTCTTAAGTACGAGGGTACCCAACTTGGGACGAAAGAACATAAATAATAAAATACAGTGTTAAATTTCTGCATAGCACAGTGGTGGTCACTACACAAACATTTTAAACTTATTGTGTTCGTTTGAAAAATAACTGTCCTACACAAACTTATATAGCTCAAATAATAGATTGTAGTACTAACAAATCAGAGGACGTTACTTAAACTAAATTAGAAACAATACAAAAGCCATACAATAGACGTGAGGAATGGTTCTTTAAGCTCAAAATAAAAACCGTTATAAAATGTAAGATAGTCAGACGTCATCGTTGCTTTTAAAGACTGCAAATGGTCGTATTTCGTCTTCTTTATATTCAGCCTCTTTGTATAGTGCTGGCAAACTGTCGAATGGTTAAGCTGCAGCAGGGGCGCCATTTCAGGTTTTTCTAGGAGGGGGCAAGATATTTTTCCGGTGACAGTGACCTTGTTGCATCTTTTTTATTAATTAAGCATGTATAAATGAGATACTTTAATAATAAAACTTCAGTTTTATGTGCTTAAGTTAGCATTATTTAAATTAAAATATACAAAAAGTATATTTATACACATAAAATTCTAAATTCAGAGGGGGGCATATGCCCCCCCCCCCCTGTGGCCCCAAATGATGCCCCTGAGCAGTAGTATTCTTTTAGCAAACAGGCAAGCTCTTCTTCCACCCTTCCAAGAAAGACAATTTGTAGGAAATAACATCATATAGAGTGTATTTCAAGACTGTGGTTTTCTTACCAAAATGTTACACAACACTATACCGTCAGTTGACGCATATGGTTTGAAAATATTTGATAAACTTCTATCTGTATTAATAATGAATGTGCCAGTCTCTTGGTAATTCAGGAAAAAAAAATAATTCTTGAGATCCATGCCTGTACCACTCTTGTCTCTTGACATCCTTCAAGGAAGAACGGATGTATCTTTAGCTTGCTTGTATGAAATATTGATTTAATATGAAATAAATGGGGAAGAATGAATGCCCGTACACCTGGATTAAAAAAGAAATAACTAACTACAAAGAGTATTGAAAACGTTTATATCAATTCCGCAAAAGATTCCTTTTTGTTATGTACAGATGCTTACAAATAATAAGAGCAATTTATACAACAACTTTATTCACACAATATAATGGAGTTATGAGATATACTAATATGTAATGATAAAGCTGCATCTGGAGTAAAGAGGTTTTCTGAAAATAAAACTGTAGTCCATGGAGATAGTTCTTTCTTACGACTACACAGTTATGCTAAATATTAATTTTTGACAGAAAACTGGAGTTCAGGTATGCTAATAAGTCCTATGATATGTGAAAGCAACTTGGACTACCATAAAAGACAACATAAACATAAGACAGAAAAGTAAATATCCTCGATTATTCAGTGACCTGCATTCGCTGCAGGTGCGAAATAAACTAGAAATTTCCTTACGATATTTTACATGACATGTATTGAATAACCTACATTACGCTTTATGTGACTCCAGTTCAAAAAGTAAAACTGTTGCTTATTTTTAAAATTATATATTTATTTGTTTACATATGTCCCAACTTCTGTATTTTGTATTAGGGTTAAAATGTTCTTTGGATGCTACAGCTCAGTGCTGTCAGAACAACATTCGCCAAATTTTATTTAAGAATCTAGTGTATTTTGATGTTTTAGTAATGAAAACATGTAGAGTACATAGGTGTATACAGAACACGACATTTAATAATTTTACGACTTAATTATTGTTCACTTAAATATGTTTTTTGCAGCAACCATTTATAGGTCTCACAAAACATAAATTATTCGGTGTATTTTTCTAAACTATAGGTCTATCCTTGATAGTCTTTTACAAGATCACAGACTGCTAACATGGTTTGCGAGTAGAATAAATACATACGCTGTACGTATTGGCCCAAAACACGATTTAAATAAATAAACAGTACGTGCGACCAAAAATATCGCTTGAGACCCGCCAAGTACCGGCTGGTGTGTTAAATGGACAAAACAGCTTAAAATTGGTGTTTTTGCTGTGCTGTTTAAGGGGGATTGATCCCTGTCTGATCGGTTTTACGGTTTTTCTTAGAAATCAGGGAGTATGCACATTGTTTTACTTTTTTTACGCTGACAAGGCATAGTTTATTGTTTCATTCACTTTTTGGAATCCTTATGGCATTGTTTCTGTTAATGTTGCGGCCTCTGTAGTCGCTCCCGTAAATAAAGCAAATTTTCCTTTTCAGCTGTTTCCCGTTGCAAAATAATGAATATATTATGGTTTCCGCAATTACAGAAAATCGATTAAGTTTGTATTTATGTTTTGTCGTGACCAAAATGTTGATACATCGACTGGAAAAGAAGTTCGAGAATAAACAGATAAATCCAAAGTGGTAGGGATCGATACCCCTTAAGCGTTAATGTCTTAGTGAAGAATCTTTTATAGGGTACAGACATGTACAACTGACTTTTATCGTTATTATTACATCGGGGGTGTCTCAGTTGCCCGTGAAGGAGACTTGTCCGCCGTACTTCCCCTATTTGGGCCGTGTCCCCTACCTAACTTACTAATGTCCACGCACCTCCCACCGTCTACTGCAGTCTCCACCGCTCAGATCCCTTCAGACTAGTTCCTTTTTGTTCCGCCTCTGTCATCGGGTGTTCAAAATTAAGCAACCCCTATTACAGTCAGAGTTACTCAATATTATTCTATCAACAAACAAGTACTATTTTTTAAATATGTTCTCAAGCGTGGTTAAACAGTGAACGAAACATTTTCATATCCATTCTCTGCGACGTATTTATTTCTTTTGGAACATTTATGATGCTATTTCACATCCCGGAAAATTTTACTGGCCATGTAATATGCGGTCCTGCAAATCATGCAAACACGTAACTAAAATGGGTTCTTTTACGTCTTTCATTTCGAAGATATAAAATGGATATCAAAATATTACTCTATCATTATAATTACAGTGCTGTCAATGTTACTCAACCTTCTCCCTTCCACAGCTGAACAGTGAAATATGTATTTTTATATACCCAAAATTGTAACAGCCTGTTTAATTCATAGACCTGAGAAATACACTTGCGTGAAACCGAAATCGGTTGGTTTAAGTATGTCGTTTGGAATAAATTGCTTAAAGATAATTAAAACACTCTTTTGCTATTATCATTACAGCGTCTGTTAAAGTATAGGTGGTTCAGAATAAAGTGAACACTGGATTAAGCCCTGCTAAAGATCTACTTTTTTTGTCCGTATTGTATCCTTCCGCCACATGTAAACAAACATTGCCATGTGACTGTCACATGGCAATGTTTATGTTTACATTCTAACACTGGTTAGATTGATTGTTGCCCTCCGATGAGAACTTTTCACATAATTTGAAGT